>OZ026830.1:3800819-4070514 GCA_964023185.1 Macaria liturata
AACGTTTAGAACCGCCGTAGATTTGGGAGATAGATTTATAAAATCCTCCCGCACCTACCTGATATATAACCCTTTTAATAACACCAGGAGTGCGCACAATAGCGCACGAGGAGTGCGCGCAGCAGCGCACCAGGAGTGCGCGCAGCAGCGCACCGGGAGTGCGCGCAGCAGCGCACCAGGAGTGCGCGCAGCAGCGCACCAGGGGTGCGCGCAGCAGCGCACCAGGAGTGCGCGCAGCAGCACACCAGGAGAGCGCGCAGCAGCGCACCAGGAGTGCGCGCAGCAGTGCACCAGGAGTGCGCGCAACAGCACACGAGGAGCGCGCGCTGCAGCGCACCTGTAGTGCAAGCAGTAGCGCACCAGGCGGTTGCGCAACAGCACACGAAGAGTGCACGTAAGCCTCTGGTCTTGGATCTGAACATTCAGTGCCTTCACCATCAAAAAAAAAAATAATAAAAAAAAAAAAACGTTTTCTGAGGACAAAGGCAAAAATTATTCAAAAAACCCACTGTATGTAACCGTAACCAAGTACCTACCGTTAATTTGTTAGTTTTTATTAATCAAACAAGACTACTCGTCCTTCTCAAACATCCAATCCACGAGCTGGCCAATGCTCACGGATTAAAAAGTTCAAAATGGAATATGTTACAAACATGCAATAAACCTCGGTATGGGCCCCTACCGAGGGAAAACTACACACAACAAATCTAGGTCACGATCAGAATCTCATTAACAATAACGAAATGAGGGTAGCGTCAACTCGGGACTCGAAATAAAAATGGACAGATCTTACTTTGGAAATATGTCTTTGTCCGTAGCAGGCTCACTGAACCGCTCGGATCTCCAACCCGACGCGCTGGGGGAAGTTCACGAGCTGATGTCGTCAGCATCGAGCAGGAAACATGGAACACCCTGCGGCGTCTGGTCTCGTACCCGAAGTCTGCGGGCTCGAATCCCGGGGTGTGGGCGGAGACGCGGCTTTCGATGACCCTGGAATTCATCATACACCAACGTTAAGAACCGCCGTAGATTTGGGAGATAGATTTATAAAATCCTCCCGCACCTACCTGATATATAACCCTTTTAATAACACCAGGAGTGCGCGCAACAGTGCACGAGGAGTGCGCGTAGCAGCGCACCAGGAGTGCGCGCAGCAGCGCACCAGGAGTGCGCACAACAGCATACGAGGAGCGCGCGCAGCAGCATACGAGGAGCGCGCGCAGCAGCGCACCAGGAGTGCGCGCAGCAGCACACGAAGAGCGCGCGCAGCAGCGCACCTGGAGTGCGCGCAGTAGCGCACCAGGCGGGCGCGCAACAGCACACGAAGAGTGCGCGTAAGCCCCTGGTCTTGGTTCTAAACATTCAGTGCCTTCACAATCATTACCGTTTTCTGAGGACAAAGGCAAAAATTATTCAAAAAACCCACTGTATGTAACCGTAACCAAGTACCGTTAATTTGTTAGTTTTTGTTAATCAAACAAGACTACTCGTCCATTTTAAACATCCAATCCACGAGCTGGCCAATGCTCACGGATTAAAAGTTCAAAATGGAATATGTTACAAACATGCAATAAACCTCGGTATGGGCCCCTACCGAGGGAAAACTACACACAACAAATCTAGGTCACGATCAGAATCTCATTAACAACAACGAAATGAGGGTAGCGTCAACTCGGGACTCGAAATAAAAATGGACAGATCTTACTTTGGAAATATGTCTTTGTCCAACCGCTCGGATCTCCAACCCGACGCGCTGGGGGAAGTTCACGAGCTGATGTCGTCAGCACCGAGCAGGAAACATGGAACACCCTGCGGCGTCTGGTCTCGTACCCGAAGTCTGCGGGCTCGAATCCCGGGGTGTGGGCGGAGACGCGGCTTTCGATGACCCTGGAATTCATCATACACCAACGTTAAGAACCGCCGTAGATTTGGGAGATAGATTTATAAAATCCTCCCGCACCTACCTGATATATAACCCTTTTAATAACACCAGGAGCGCGCGCAGTAGCGCACCAGGCGGGCGCGCAGCAGCGCACCAGGCGGGCGCGCAACAGCACACGAAGAGTGCGCGTAAGCCCCTGGTCTTGGATCTAAACATTCAGTACCTTCACCATCAAAAAAAAAGAAAAAAAAACCGTTTTCTGAGGACAAAGGCAAAAATTATTCAAAAAACCCACTGTATGTAACCGTAACCAAGTACCTACCGTTAATTTGTTAGTTTTTATTAATCAAACAAGACTACTCGTCCTTCTCAAACATCCAATCCACGAGCTGGCCAATGCTCACGGATTAAAAGTTCAAAATGGAATATGTTACAAACATGCAATAAACCTCGGTATGGGCCCCTACAGAGGGAAAACTACACACAACAAATCTAGGTCACGATCAGAATCTCATTAACAAAAACGAAATGAGGGTAGCGTCAACTCGGGACTCGAAATAAAAATGGACAGATCTTACTTTGGAAATATGTCTTTGTCCGTAGCAGGCTCACTGAACCGCTCGGATCTCCAACCCGACGCGCTGGGGGAAGTTCACGAGCTGATGTCGTCAGTACCGAGCAGGAAACATGGAACACCCTGCGGCGTATGGTCTCGTACCCGAAGTCTGCGGGCTCGAATCCCGGGGTTTGGGCGGAGACGCGGCTTTCGATGACCCTGGAATTAATCATACACCAACGTTAGGAACCGCCGTAGATTTGGGAGATAGATTTATAAAATCCTCCCGCACCTACCTGATATATAACCCTTTTAATAACACCAGGAGCGCGCGCAGTAGCGCACCAGGCGGGCGCGCAGCAGCGCACCAGGCGGGCGCGCAACAGCACACGAAGAGTGCGCGTAAGCCCCTGGTCTTGGATCTAAACATTCAGTACCTTCACCATCAAAAAAAAAAGAAAAAAAAAACCGTTTTCTGAGGACAAAGGCAAAAATTATTCAAAAAACCCACTGTATGTAACCGTAACCAAGTACCTACCGTTAATTTGTTAGTTTTTATTAATCAAACAAGACTACTCGTCCTTCTCAAACATCCAATCCACGAGCTGGCCAATGCTCACGGATTAAAAGTTCAAAATGGAATATGTTACAAACATGCAATAAACCTCGGTATGGGCCCCTACAGAGGGAAAACTACACACAACAAATCTAGGTCACGATCAGAATCTCATTAACAAAAACGAAATGAGGGTAGCGTCAACTCGGGACTCGAAATAAAAATGGACAGATCTTACTTTGGAAATATGTCTTTGTCCGTAGCAGGCTCACTGAACCGCTCGGATCTCCAACCCGACGCGCTGGGGGAAGTTCACGAGCTGATGTCGTCAGCACCGAGCAGGAAACATGGAACACCCTGCGGCGTCTGGTCTCGTACCCGAAGTCTGCGGACTCGAATCCCGGGGTGTGGGCGGAGACGCGGCTTTCGATGACCCTGGAATTCATCATACACCAACGGTAAGAACCGCCGTAGATTTGCGAGATAGATTTATAAAATCCTCCCGCACCTACCTGATATATAACCCTTTTAATAACACCAGGAGTGCGCACAATAGCGCACGAGGAGTGCGCGCAGCAGCGCACCAGGAGTGCGCGCAGCAGCGCACCGGGAGTGCGCGCAGCAGCGCACCAGGGGTGCGCGCAGCAGCGCACCAGGAGTGCGCGCAGCAGCACACCAGGAGAGCGCGCAGCAGCGCACCAGGAGTGCGCGCAGCAGCGCACCAGGAGTGCGCGCAACAGCACACGAGGAGCGCGCGCTGCAGCGCACCTGTAGTGCAAGCAGTAGCGCACCAGGCGGTTGCGCAACAGCACACGAAGAGTGCACGTAAGCCTCTGGTCTTGGATCTGAACATTCAGTGCCTTCACCATCAAAAAAAAAAATAATAAAAAAAAAAAAAACGTTTTCTGAGGACAAAGGCAAAAATTATTCAAAAAACCCACTGTATGTAACCGTAACCAAGTACCTACCGTTAATTTGTTAGTTTTTATTAATCAAACAAGACTACTCGTCCTTCTCAAACATCCAATCCACGAGCTGGCCAATGCTCACGGATTAAAAGTTCAAAATGGAATATGTTACAAACATGCAATAAACCTCGGTATGGGCCCCTACCGAGGGAAAACTACACACAACAAATCTAGGTCACGATCAGAATCTCATTAACAATAACGAAATGAGGGTAGCGTCAACTCGGGACTCGAAATAAAAATGGACAGATCTTACTTTGGAAATATGTCTTTGTCCGTAGCAGGCTCACTGAACCGCTCGGATCTCCAACCCGACGCGCTGGGGGAAGTTCACGAGCTGATGTCGTCAGCATCGAGCAGGAAACATGGAACACCCTGCGGCGTCTGGTCTCGTACCCGAAGTCTGCGGGCTCGAATCCCGGGGTGTGGGCGGAGACGCGGCTTTCGATGACCCTGGAATTCATCATACACCAACGTTAAGAACCGCCGTAGATTTGGGAGATAGATTTATAAAATCCTCCCGCACCTACCTGATATATAACCCTTTTAATAACACCAGGAGTGCGCGCAACAGTGCACGAGGAGTGCGCGTAGCAGCGCACCAGGAGTGCGCGCAGCAGCGCACCAGGAGTGCGCACAACAGCATACGAGGAGCGCGCGCAGCAGCATACGAGGAGCGCGCGCAGCAGCGCACCAGGAGTGCGCGCAGCAGCACACGAAGAGCGCGCGCAGCAGCGCACCTGGAGTGCGCGCAGTAGCGCACCAGGCGGGCGCGCAACAGCACACGAAGAGTGCGCGTAAGCCCCTGGTCTTGGATCTAAACATTCAGTGCCTTCACAATCATTACCGTTTTCTGAGGACAAAGGCAAAAATTATTCAAAAAACCCACTGTATGTAACCGTAACCAAGTACCGTTAATTTGTTAGTTTTTGTTAATCAAACAAGACTACTCGTCCATTTTAAACATCCAATCCACGAGCTGGCCAATGCTCACGGATTAAAAGTTCAAAATGGAATATGTTACAAACATGCAATAAACCTCGGTATGGGCCCCTACCGAGGGAAAACTACACACAACAAATCTAGGTCACGATCAGAATCTCATTAACAACAACGAAATGAGGGTAGCGTCAACTCGGGACTCGAAATAAAAATGGACAGATCTTACTTTGGAAATATGTCTTTGTCCAACCGCTCGGATCTCCAACCCGACGCGCTGGGGGAAGTTCACGAGCTGATGTCGTCAGCACCGAGCAGGAAACATGGAACACCCTGCGGCGTCTGGTCTCGTACCCGAAGTCTGCGGGCTCGAATCCCGGGGTGTGGGCGGAGACGCGGCTTTCGATGACCCTGGAATTCATCATACACCAACGTTAAGAACCGCCGTAGATTTGGGAGATAGATTTATAAAATCCTCCCGCACCTACCTGATATATAACCCTTTTAATAACACCAGGAGCGCGCGCAGTAGCGCACCAGGCGGGCGCGCAGCAGCGCACCAGGCGGGCGCGCAACAGCACACGAAGAGTGCGCGTAAGCCCCTGGTCTTGGATCTAAACATTCAGTACCTTCACCATCAAAAAAAAAAGAAAAAAAAAACCGTTTTCTGAGGACAAAGGCAAAAATTATTCAAAAAACCCACTGTATGTAACCGTAACCAAGTACCTACCGTTAATTTGTTAGTTTTTATTAATCAAACAAGACTACTCGTCCTTCTCAAACATCCAATCCACGAGCTGGCCAATGCTCACGGATTAAAAGTTCAAAATGGAATATGTTACAAACATGCAATAAACCTCGGTATGGGCCCCTACAGAGGGAAAACTACACACAACAAATCTAGGTCACGATCAGAATCTCATTAACAAAAACGAAATGAGGGTAGCGTCAACTCGGGACTCGAAATAAAAATGGACAGATCTTACTTTGGAAATATGTCTTTGTCCGTAGCAGGCTCACTGAACCGCTCGGATCTCCAACCCGACGCGCTGGGGGAAGTTCACGAGCTGATGTCGTCAGTACCGAGCAGGAAACATGGAACACCCTGCGGCGTATGGTCTCGTACCCGAAGTCTGCGGGCTCGAATCCCGGGGTTTGGGCGGAGACGCGGCTTTCGATGACCCTGGAATTAATCATACACCAACGTTAGGAACCGCCGTAGATTTGGGAGATAGATTTATAAAATCCTCCCGCACCTACCTGATATATAACCCTTTTAATAACACCAGGAGCGCGCGCAGTAGCGCACCAGGCGGGCGCGCAGCAGCGCACCAGGCGGGCGCGCAACAGCACACGAAGAGTGCGCGTAAGCCCCTGGTCTTGGATCTAAACATTCAGTACCTTCACCATCAAAAAAAAAAGAAAAAAAAAACCGTTTTCTGAGGACAAAGGCAAAAATTATTCAAAAAACCCACTGTATGTAACCGTAACCAAGTACCTACCGTTAATTTGTTAGTTTTTATTAATCAAACAAGACTACTCGTCCTTCTCAAACATCCAATCCACGAGCTGGCCAATGCTCACGGATTAAAAGTTCAAAATGGAATATGTTACAAACATGCAATAAACCTCGGTATGGGCCCCTACAGAGGGAAAACTACACACAACAAATCTAGGTCACGATCAGAATCTCATTAACAAAAACGAAATGAGGGTAGCGTCAACTCGGGACTCGAAATAAAAATGGACAGATCTTACTTTGGAAATATGTCTTTGTCCGTAGCAGGCTCACTGAACCGCTCGGATCTCCAACCCGACGCGCTGGGGGAAGTTCACGAGCTGATGTCGTCAGCACCGAGCAGGAAACATGGAACACCCTGCGGCGTCTGGTCTCGTACCCGAAGTCTGCGGACTCGAATCCCGGGGTGTGGGCGGAGACGCGGCTTTCGATGACCCTGGAATTCATCATACACCAACGGTAAGAACCGCCGTAGATTTGCGAGATAGATTTATAAAATCCTCCCGCACCTACCTGATATATAACCCTTTTAATAACACCAGGAGTGCGCACAATAGCGCACGAGGAGTGCGCGCAGCAGCGCACCAGGAGTGCGCGCAGCAGCGCACCGGGAGTGCGCGCAGCAGCGCACCAGGGGTGCGCGCAGCAGCGCACCAGGAGTGCGCGCAGCAGCACACCAGGAGAGCGCGCAGCAGCGCACCAGGAGTGCGCGCAGCAGCGCACCAGGAGTGCGCGCAACAGCACACGAGGAGCGCGCGCTGCAGCGCACCTGTAGTGCAAGCAGTAGCGCACCAGGCGGTTGCGCAACAGCACACGAAGAGTGCACGTAAGCCTCTGGTCTTGGATCTGAACATTCAGTGCCTTCACCATCAAAAAAAAAAATAATAAAAAAAAAAAAACGTTTTCTGAGGACAAAGGCAAAAATTATTCAAAAAACCCACTGTATGTAACCGTAACCAAGTACCTACCGTTAATTTGTTAGTTTTTATTAATCAAACAAGACTACTCGTCCTTCTCAAACATCCAATCCACGAGCTGGCCAATGCTCACGGATTAAAAGTTCAAAATGGAATATGTTACAAACATGCAATAAACCTCGGTATGGGCCCCTACCGAGGGAAAACTACACACAACAAATCTAGGTCACGATCAGAATCTCATTAACAAAAACGAAATGAGGGTAGCGTCAACTCGGGACTCGAAATAAAAATGGACAGATCTTACTTTGGAAATATGTCTTTGTCCGTAGCAGGCTCACTGAACCGCTCGGATCTCCAACCCGACGCGCTGGGGGAAGTTCACGAGCTGATGTCGTCAGCATCGAGCAGGAAACATGGAACACCCTGCGGCGTCTGGTCTCGTACCCGAAGTCTGCGGGCTCGAATCCCGGGGTGTGGGCGGAGACGCGGCTTTCGATGACCCTGGAATTCATCATACACCAACGTTAAGAACCGCCGTAGATTTGGGAGATAGATTTATAAAATCCTCCCGCACCTACCTGATATATAACCCTTTTAATAACACCAGGAGTGCGCGCAACAGTGCACGAGGAGTGCGCGTAGCAGCGCACCAGGAGTGCGCGCAGCAGCGCACCAGGAGTGCGCACAACAGCATACGAGGAGCGCGCGCAGCAGCATACGAGGAGCGCGCGCAGCAGCGCACCAGGAGTGCGCGCAGCAGCACACGAAGAGCGCGCGCAGCAGCGCACCTGGAGTGCGCGCAGTAGCGCACCAGGCGGGCGCGCAACAGCACACGAAGAGTGCGCGTAAGCCCCTGGTCTTGGATCTAAACATTCAGTGCCTTCACAATCATTACCGTTTTCTGAGGACAAAGGCAAAAATTATTCAAAAAACCCACTGTATGTAACCGTAACCAAGTACCGTTAATTTGTTAGTTTTTGTTAATCAAACAAGACTACTCGTCCATTTTAAACATCCAATCCACGAGCTGGCCAATGCTCACGGATTAAAAGTTCAAAATGGAATATGTTACAAACATGCAATAAACCTCGGTATGGGCCCCTACCGAGGGAAAACTACACACAACAAATCTAGGTCACGATCAGAATCTCATTAACAACAACGAAATGAGGGTAGCGTCAACTCGGGACTCGAAATAAAAATGGACAGATCTTACTTTGGAAATATGTCTTTGTCCAACCGCTCGGATCTCCAACCCGACGCGCTGGGGGAAGTTCACGAGCTGATGTCGTCAGCACCGAGCAGGAAACATGGAACACCCTGCGGCGTCTGGTCTCGTACCCGAAGTCTGCGGGCTCGAATCCCGGGGTGTGGGCGGAGACGCGGCTTTCGATGACCCTGGAATTCATCATACACCAACGTTAAGAACCGCCGTAGATTTGGGAGATAGATTTATAAAATCCTCCCGCACCTACCTGATATATAACCCTTTTAATAACACCAGGAGTGCGCGCAACAGTGCACGAGGAGTGCGCGTAGCAGCGCAACAGGAGTGCGCGCAGCAGCGCACCAGGAGTGCGCACAACAGCATACGAGGAGCGCGCGCAGCAGCATACGAGGAGCGCGCGCAGCAGCGCACCAGGAGTGCGTGCAGCAGCACACGAAGAGCGCGCGCAGCAGCGCACCTGGAGTGCGCGCAGTAGCGCACCAGGCGGGCGCGCAACAGCACACGAAGAGTGCGCGTAAGCCCCTGGTCTTGGATCTAAACATTCAGTGCCTTCACAATCATTACCGTTTTCTGAGGACAAAGGCAAAAATTATTCAAAAAACCCACTGTATGTAACCGTAACCAAGTACCGTTAATTTGTTAGTTTTTGTTAATCAAACAAGACTACTCGTCCATTTTAAACATCCAATCCACGAGCTGGCCAATGCTCACGGATTAAAAGTTCAAAATGGAATATGTTACAAACATGCAATAAACCTCGGTATGGGCCCCTACCGAGGGAAAACTACACACAACAAATCTAGGTCACGATCAGAATCTCAATAACAAAAACGAAATGAGGGTAGCGTCAACTCGGGACTCGAAATAAAAATGGACAGATCTTACTTTGGAAATATGTCTTTGTCCAACCGCTCGGATCTCCAACCCGACGCGCTGGGGGAAGTTCATGAGCTGATGTCGTCAGCACCGAGCAGGAAACATGGAACACCCTGCGGCGTCTGGTCTCGTACCCGAAGTCTGCGGGCTCGAATCCCGGGGTGTGGGCGGAGACGCGGCTTTCGATGACCCTGGAATTCATCATACACCAACGTTAGGGACCGCCGTAGATTTGAGAGATAGATTTATAAAATCCTCCCGCACCTACCTGATTTATAACCCTTTTAATAACACCAGGAGTGCGCGCAATAGCGCACGAGGAGTGCGCGCAGCAGCACACGAGGAGTGTGCGCAGCAGCGCACCAGGAGTGCGCGCAGCAGCGCACCAGGAGTGCGCGCAATAGCACACGGCGAGCGCGCGCAGCACCGCACCAGGAGTGCGCGCAGTATCGCACCAAGCGTGCGTGCAACATCACACCAGGAGTGCGCACACCAGCACACGACGAGAGCGCGCAGTAGCGCACCAGAAGTGCTCGTAACAGCACACGAAGTGTTAGCGCAGCAGCGCACCAGGAGTGCGCGCAAAGGCGCACGGGGAGTGTGCGCAACAGTGCACGGGGAGTGCGCGCAACAGTGCACGAGGAGTGCGCGCAACAGTGCACGAAGAGTGCGCGTAGCAGCGCACCAGGAGTGCGCGCAGTGGCGCACCAGGAGTGCGCGCAGCTGCGCACCAGGAGTGCGCGCAGCAGCGCACCAGGAGTGCACGCAGCAGCGCACTAGGAGTGCGCGCAACAGCATACGAGGAGCGCACGCAGCAGCGCACCAGGAGTGCGCGCACCAGCGCACGAGGAATGTGCGCAACAGCACATGAGGAGCGCGCGCAGCAGCACACCTGGAGTGTGCGCAACAGCACACGAGGAGCGCGCGCAGCAGCGCACCTGGAGTACGCGCAGTAGCGTACCAGGAGTGCGCGCAGTAGCGCACCAGGCGGGCGCGCAACAGCACACGAGGAGCGCGCGCAGCAGTGCACCTGGAGTGTGCGTAACAGCACACGAGGAGTTCGCGCAGCAGCGCACCTGGAGTGCGCGCAGTAGCGCACCAGGCGGGCGCGCAACAGCACACGAAGAGTGCGCGTAAGCCCCTGGTCTTGGATCTAAACATTCAGTGCCTTCACCATCATTACCGTTTTCTGAGGACAACGGCAAAAATTATTCAAAAAACCCACTGTATGTAACCGTAACCAAGTACCGTTAATTTGTTAGTTTTTGTGTATCAAACAAGACTACTCGTCCTTCTCAAACATCCAATCCACGAGCTGGCCAATGCTCACGGATTAAAAGTTCAAAATGGAATATGTTACAAACATGCAATAAACCTCGGTATGGGCCCCTACCGAGGGAAAACTGCACACAACAAATCTAAGTCACGATCAGAATCTCATTAACAAAAACGAAATGAGGGTAGCGTCAACTCGGGACTCGAAATAAAAATGGACAGATCTTACTTTGGAAATATGTCTTTGTCCGTAGCAGGCTCACTGAACCGCTCGGATCTCCAACCCGACGCGCTGGGGGAAGTTCACGAGCTGATGTCGTCAGTACCGAGCAGGAAACATGGAACACCCTGCGGCGTATGGTCTCGTACCCGAAGTCTGCGGGCTCGAATCCCGGGGTTTGGGCGGAGACGCGGCTTTCGATGACCCTGGAATTAATCATACACCAACGTTAGGAACCGCCGTAGATTTGGGAGATAGATTTATAAAATCCTCCCGCACCTACCTGATATATAACCCTTTTAATAACACCAGGAGCGCGCGCAGTAGCGCACCAGGCGGGCGCGCAGCAGCGCACCAGGCGGGCGCGCAACAGCACACGAAGAGTGCGCGTAAGCCCCTGGTCTTGGATCTAAACATTCAGTACCTTCACCATCAAAAAAAAAAGAAAAAAAAAACCGTTTTCTGAGGACAAAGGCAAAAATTATTCAAAAAACCCACTGTATGTAACCGTAACCAAGTACCTACCGTTAATTTGTTAGTTTTTATTAATCAAACAAGACTACTCGTCCTTCTCAAACATCCAATCCACGAGCTGGCCAATGCTCACGGATTAAAAGTTCAAAATGGAATATGTTACAAACATGCAATAAACCTCGGTATGGGCCCCTACAGAGGGAAAACTACACACAACAAATCTAGGTCACGATCAGAATCTCATTAACAAAAACGAAATGAGGGTAGCGTCAACTCGGGACTCGAAATAAAAATGGACAGATCTTACTTTGGAAATATGTCTTTGTCCGTAGCAGGCTCACTGAACCGCTCGGATCTCCAACCCGACGCGCTGGGGGAAGTTCACGAGCTGATGTCGTCAGCACCGAGCAGGAAACATGGAACACCCTGCGGCGTCTGGTCTCGTACCCGAAGTCTGCGGACTCGAATCCCGGGGTGTGGGCGGAGACGCGGCTTTCGATGACCCTGGAATTCATCATACACCAACGGTAAGAACCGCCGTAGATTTGCGAGATAGATTTATAAAATCCTCCCGCACCTACCTGATATATAACCCTTTTAATAACACCAGGAGTGCGCACAATAGCGCACGAGGAGTGCGTGCAGCAGCACACGAGGAGTGTGCGCAGCAGCGCACCAGGAGTGCGCGCAGCAGCGCACCAGGAGTGCGCGCAGCAGCGCACCAGGAGTGCGCACAACAGCACACGAGGAGCGCGCGCAGCAGCGCACCTGGAATGCGCGCAGTAGCGCACCAGGCAGGCGCGCAACAGCACACGAAGAGTGCGCGTAAGCCCCTGGTCTTGGATCTAAACATTCAGTGCCTTCACCATCATTACCGTTTTCTGAGGACAAAGGCAAAAATTATTAAAAAAACCCACTGTATGTAACCGTAACCCAGTACCGTTAATTTGTTAGTTTTTATTAATCAAACAAGACTACTCGTCCTTCTCAAACATCCAATCCACGAGCTGGCCAATGCTAACGGATTAAAAGTTCAAAATGGAATATGTTACAAACATGCAATAAACCTCGGTATAGGCCCCTACCGAGGGAAAACTGCACACAACAAATCTAGGTCACGATCAGAATCTCATTAACAAAAACGAAATGAGGGTAGCGTCAACTCGGGACTCGGAATAAAAATGGACAGATATTACTTTGGAAATATGTCTTTGTCCGTAGCAGGCTCACTGAACCGCTCGGATCTCCAACCCGACGCGCTGGGGGAAGTTCACGAGCTGATGTCGTCAGCACCGAGCAGGAAACATGGAACACCCTGCGGCGTCTGGTCTCGTACCCGAAGTCTGCGGGCTCGAATCCCGGGGTGTGGGCGGAGACGCGGCTTTCGATGACCCTGGAATTCATCATACACCAACGTTAAGAACCGCCGTAGATTTGGGAGATAGATTTATAAAATCCTCCCGCACCTACCTGATATATAACCCTTTTAATAACACCAGGAGTGCGCGCAATAGCGCACGAGGAGTGCGCGCAATAGCGCACGAGGAGTGCGCGCAATAGCGCACGAGGAGCGCGCGCTGCAGCGCACCTGGAGTGCGCGCAGTAGCGCACCAGGCGGGCGCGCAACAGCACACGAAGAGTGCGCGTAAGCCCCTGGTCTTGGATCTAAACATTCAGTGCCTTCACCATCAAAAAAAAAAAGAAAAAAAAAAAAACCGTTTTCTGAGGACAAAGGCAAAAATTATTCAAAAAACCCACTGTATGTAACCGTAACCAAGTACCTACCGTTAATTTGTTAGTTTTTATTAATCAAACAAGACTACTCGTCCTTCTCAAACATCCAATCCACGAGCTGGCCAATGCTCACGGATTAAAAGTTCAAAATGGAATATGTTACAAACATGCAATAAACCTCGGTATGGGCCCCTACCGAGGGAAAACTACACACAACAAATCTAGGTCACGATCAGAATCTCATTAACAAAAACGAAATGAGGGTAGCGTCAACTCGGGACTCGAAATAAAAATGGACAGATCTTACTTTGGAAATATGTCTTTGTCCGTAGCAGGCTCACTGAACCGCTCGGATCTCCAACCCGACGCGCTGGGGGAAGTTCACGAGCTGATGTCGTCAGTACCGAGCAGGAAACATGGAACACCCTGCGGCATATGGTCTCGTACCCGAAGTCTGCGGGCTCGAATCCCGGGGTTTGGGCGGAGACGCGGCTTTCGATGACCCTGGAATTAATCATACACCAACGTTAGGAACCGCCGTAGATTTGGGAGATAGATTTATAAAATCCTCCCGCACCTACCTGATATATAACCCTTTTAATAACACCAGGAGCGCGCGCAGTAGCGCACCAGGCGGGTGCGCAGCAGCGCACCAGGCGGGCGCGCAACAGCACACGAAGAGTGCGCGTAAGCCCCTGGTCTTGGATCTAAACATTCAGTACCTTCACCATCAAAAAAAAAAGAAAAAAAAAACCGTTTTCTGAGGACAAAGGCAAAAATTATTCAAAAAACCCACTGTATGTAACCGTAACCAAGTACCTACCGTTAATTTGTTAGTTTTTATTAATCAAACAAGACTACTCGTCCTTCTCAAACATCCAATCCACGAGCTGGCCAATGCTCACGGATTAAAAGTTCAAAATGGAATATGTTACAAACATGCAATAAACCTCGGTATGGGCCCCTACAGAGGGAAAACTACACACAACAAATCTAGGTCACGATCAGAATCTCATTAACAAAAACGAAATGAGGGTAGCGTCAACTCGGGACTCGAAATAAAAATGGACAGATCTTACTTTGGAAATATGTCTTTGTCCGTAGCAGGCTCACTGAACCGCTCGGATCTCCAACCCGACGCGCTGGGGGAAGTTCACGAGCTGATGTCGTCAGCACCGAGCAGGAAACATGGAACACCCTGCGGCGTCTGGTCTCGTACCCGAAGTCTGCGGACTCGAATCCCGGGGTGTGGGCGGAGACGCGGCTTTCGATGACCCTGGAATTCATCATACACCAACGGTAAGAACCGCCGTAGATTTGCGAGATAGATTTATAAAATCCTCCCGCACCTACCTGATATATAACCCTTTTAATAACACCAGGAGTGCGCACAATAGCGCACGAGGAGTGCGTGCAGCAGCACACGAGGAGTGTGCGCAGCAGCGCACCAGGAGTGCGCGCAGCAGCGCACCAGGAGTGCGCGCAGCAGCGCACCAGGAGTGCGCGCAGCAGCACACCAGGAGTGCGCACAACAGCACACGAGGAGCGCGCGCAGCAGCGCACCTGGAATGCGCGCAGTAGCGCACCAGGCGGGCGCGCAACAGCACACGAAGAGTGCGCGTAAGCCCCTGGTCTTGGATCTAAACATTCAGTGCCTTCACCATCATTACCGTTTTCTGAGGACAAAGGCAAAAATTATTAAAAAAACCCACTGTATGTAACCGTTACCCAGTACCGTTAATTTGTTAGTTTTTATTAATCAAACAAGACTACTCGTCCTTCTCAAACATCCAATCCACGAGCTGGCCAATGCTAACGGATTAAAAGTTCAAAATGGAATATGTTACAAACATGCAATAAACCTCGGTATGGGCCCCTACCGAGGGAAAACTGCACACAACAAATCTAGGTCACGATCAGAATCTCATTAACAAAAACGAAATGAGGGTAGCGTCAACTCGGGACTCGGAATAAAAATGGACAGATATTACTTTGGAAATATGTCTTTGTCCGTAGCAGGCTCACTGAACCGCTCGGATCTCCAACCCGACGCGCTGGGGGAAGTTCACGAGCTGATGTCGTCAGCACCGAGCAGGAAACATGGAACACCCTGCGGCGTCTGGTCTCGTACCCGAAGTCTGCGGGCTCGAATCCCGGGGTGTGGGCGGAGACGCGGCTTTCGATGACCCTGGAATTCATCATACACCAACGTTAAGAACCGCCGTAGATTTGGGAGATAGATTTATAAAATCCTCACGCACCTACCTGATATATAACCCTTTTAATAACACCAAGAGTGCGCGCAATAGCGCACGAGGAGTGCGCGCAATAGCGCACGAGGAGTGCGCGCAATAGCGCACGAGGAGTGCGCGCAGCAGCGCACCAGGAGTGCGCGCAGCAGCGCACCAGGAGTGCGCGCAGCAGCGCACCAGGAGTGCGCGCAGCAGCGCACCAGGAGAGCGCGCAGCAGCGCACCAGGAGTGCGCACAACAGCACACGAGGAGCGCGCGCAGCAGCGCACCTGGAATGCGCGCAGTAGCGCACCAGGCGGGCGCGCAACAGCACACGAAGAGTGCGCGTAAGCCCCTGGTCTTGGATCTAAACATTCAGTGCCTTCACCATCATTACCGTTTTCTGAGGACAAAGGCAAAAATTATTCAAAAAACCCACTGTATGTAACCGTAACCAAGTACCTACCGTTAATTTGTTAGTTTTTATTAATCAAACAAGACTACTCGTCCTTCTCAAACATCCAATCCACGAGCTGGCCAATGCTCACGGATTAAAAGTTCAAAATGGAATATGTTACAAACATGCAATAAACCTCGGTATGGGCCCCTACCGAGGGAAAACTACACACAACAAATCTAGGTCACGATCAGAATCTCATTAACAACAACGAAATGAGGGTAGCGTCAACTCGGGACTCGAAATAAAAATGGACAGATCTTACTTTGGAAATATGTCTTTATCCTTAGCAGGCTCACTGAACCGCTCGGATTTCCAACCCGACGCGCTGGGGGAAGTTCACGAGCTGATGTCGTCAGCACCGAGCAGGAAACATGGAACACCCTGCGGCGTCTGGTCTTGTACCCGAAGTCTGCGGGCTCGAATCCCGGGGTGTGGGCGGAGACGCGGCTTTCGATGACCCTGGAATTCATCATACACCAACGTTAGGAACCGCCGTAGATTTGGGAGATAGATTTATAAAATCCTCCCGCACCTACCTGATATATAACCCTTTTAATAACACCAGGAGTGCGTGCAGCAGCACACGAGTGTGCGCAGCAGCGCACCAGGAGTGCGCGCAGCAGCGCACCAGGAGTGCGCGCAGCAGCGCACCAGGAGTGCGCGCAGCAGCGCACCAGGAGTGCGCGCAGCAGCGCACCAGGAGTGCGCGCAGCAGCGCACCAGGAGTGCGCGCAGCAGCGCACGGGGAGTACGCGCAACAGTGCACGAGGAGTGCGCGTAGCAGCGACCCTGGAATTCATCATACACCAACGTTAGGAACCGCCGTAGATTTGGGAGATAGATTTATAAAATCCTCCCGCAACTACCTGATATATAACCCTTTTAATAACACCAGGAGTGCGCGCAATAGCGCACTAGGAGTGCGTGCAGCAGCACACGAGGAGTGTTCGCAGCAGCGCACCAGGAGTGCGCGCAGCAGCGCACCAGGAGTGAGCGCAGCAGCGCACCAGGAGTGAGCGCAGCAGCGCACGCGGAGCGCGCGCAGCAGCGCACCTGGAGTGCGCGCAGTAGCGCACCAGGCGGGCGCGCAACAGCACACGAAGAGTGCGCGTAAGCCCCTGGTCTTGGATCTAAACATTCAGTGCCTTCACCATCATAACCGTTTTCTGAGGACAAAGGCAAAAAATATTTAAAAAACCCACTGTATGTAACCGTAACCAAGTACCGTATATTTGTTAGTTTTTATTAATCAAACAAGACCACTCGTCCTTCTCAAACATCCAATCCACGAGCTGGCCAATGCTCACGGATTTAAAGTTCAAAATGGAATATGTTACAAACATGCAATAAACCTCGGTATGGGCCCCTACCGAGGGAAAACTACACACAACAAATCTAGGTCACGATCAGAATCTCATTAACAAAAACGAAATGAGGGTAGCGTCAACTCGGGACTCGAAATAAAAATGGACAGATCTTACTTTGGAAATATGTCTTTGTCCGTAGCAGGCTCACTGAACCGCTCGGATCTCCAACCCGACGCGCTGGGGGAAGTTCACGAGCTGATGTCGTCAGCACCGAGCAGGAAACATGGAACACCCTGCGGCGTCTGGTCTCGTACCCGAAGTCTGCGGGCCCGAATCCCGGGGTGTGGGTGGAGACGCGGCTTTCGATGACCCTGGAATTCATCATACACCAACGTTAGGAACCGCCGTAGATTTGGGAGATAGATTTATAAAATCCTCCCGCACCTACCTTATATATAACCCTTTTAATAACACCAGGAGTGCGCGCAATAGCGCACGAGGAGTGCGTGCAGCAGCACACGAGGAGTGTGCGCAGCAGCGCACCAGGAGTGCGCGCAGCAGCGCACCAGGAGTGCGCGCAGCAGCACACCAGGAGTGCGCGCAGCAGCACACCAGGAGTGCGCACAGCAGCGCACCAGGAGTGCGCGCAACAGCACACGAGGAGCGCGCGCAGCAGCGCACCTGGAGTGCGCGCATTAGCGCACCAGGCGGGCGCGCAACAGCACACGAAGAGTGCGCGTAAGCCCCTGGTCTTGGATCTAAACATTCAGTGCCTTCACCATCATTACCGTTTTCTGAGGACAAAGGCAAAAATTATTCAAAAAAACCCACTGTATGTAACCGTTACTAAGTACCTTCCGTTAATTTGTTAGTTTTTATTAATCAAACAAGACTACTCGTCCTTCTCAAACATCCAATCCACGAGCTGGCCAATGCTCACGGATTTAAAGTTCAAAATGGAATATGTTACAAACATGCAATAAACCTCGGTATGGGCCCCTACCGAGGGAAAACTACACACAACAAATCTAGGTCACGATCAGAATCTCATTAACAAAAACGAAATGAGGGTAGCGTCAACTCGGGACTCGAAATAAAAATGGACAGATCTTACTTTGGAAATATGTCTTTGTCCGTAGCAGGCTCACTGAACCGCTCGGATCTCCAACCCGACGCGCTGGGGGAAGTTCACGAGCTGATGTCGTCAGCACCGAGCAGGAAACATGGAACACCCTGCGGCGTCTGGTCTCGTACCCGAAGTCTGCGGGCCCGAATCCCGGGGTGTGGGTGGAGACGCGGCTTTCGATGACCCTGGAATTCATCATACACCAACGTTAGGAACCGCCGTAGATTTGGGAGATAGATTTATAAAATCCTCCCGCACCTACCTTATATATAACCCTTTTAATAACACCAGGAGTGCGCGCAATAGCGCACGAGGAGTGCGTGCAGCAGCACACGAGGAGTGTGCGCAGCAGCGCACCAGGAGTGCGCGCAGCAGCACACCAGGAGTGCGCGCAGCAGCACACCAGGAGTGCGCACAGCAGCGCACCAGGAGTGCGCGCAACAGCACACGAGGAGCGCGCGCAGCAGCGCACCTGGAGTGCGCGCAGTAGCGCACCAGGCGGGCGCGCAACAGCACACGAAGAGTGCGCGTAAGCCCCTGGTCTTGGATCTAAACATTCAGTGCCTTCACCATCATTACCGTTTTCTGAGGACAAAGGCAAAAATTATTCAAAAAAACCCACTGTATGTAACCGTAACTAAGTACCTACCGTTAATTTGTTAGTTTTTATTAATCAAACAAGACTACTCGTCCTTCTCAAACATCCAATCCACGAGCTGGCCAATGCTCACGGATTTAAAGTTCAAAATGGAATATGTTACAAACATGCAATAAACCTCGGTATGGGCCCCTACCGAGGGAAAACTACACACAACAAATCTAGGTCACGATCAGAATCTCATTAACAAAAACGAAATGAGGGTAGCGTCAACTCGGGACTCGAAATAAAAATGGACAGATCTTACTTTGGAAATATGTCTTTGTCCGTAGCAGGCTCACTGAACCGCTCGGATCTCCAACCCGACGCGCTGGGGGAAGTTCACGAGCTGATGTCGTCAGCACCGAGCAGGAAACATGGAACACCCTGCGGCGTCTGGTCTCGTACCCGAAGTCTGCGGGCTCGAATCCCGGGGGTGTAGGCGGAGACGCGGCTTTCGATGACCCTGGAATTCATCATACACCAACGTTAGGAACCGCCGTAGATTTGGGAGATAGATTTATAAAATCCTCCCGCACCTACCTGATATATAACCCTTTTAATAACACCAGGAGTGCGTGCAGCAGCACACGAGTGTGCGCAGCAGCGCACCAGGAGTGCGCGCAGCAGCGCACCAGGAGTGCGCGCAGCAGCGCACCAGGAGTGCGCGCAGCAGCGCACCAGGAGTGCGCGCAGCAGCGCACCAGGAGTGCGCGCAGCAGCGCACCAGGAGTGCGCGCAGCAGCGCACGGGGAGTACGCGCAACAGTGCACGAGGAGTGCGCGTAGCAGCGACCCTGGAATTCATCATACACCAACGTTAGGAACCGCCGTAGATTTGGGAGATAGATTTATAAAATCCTCCCGCAACTACCTGATATATAACCCTTTTAATAACACCAGGAGTGCGCGCAATAGCGCACTAGGAGTGCGTGCAGCAGCACACGAGGAGTGTTCGCAGCAGCGCACCAGGAGTGCGCGCAGCAGCGCACCAGGAGTGAGCGCAGCAGCGCACCAGGAGTGAGCGCAGCAGCGCACGCGGAGCGCGCGCAGCAGCGCACCTGGAGTGCGCGCAGTAGCGCACCAGGCGGGCGCGCAACAGCACACGAAGAGTGCGCGTAAGCCCCTGGTCTTGGATCTAAACATTCAGTGCCTTCACCATCATAACCGTTTTCTGAGGACAAAGGCAAAAAATATTTAAAAAACCCACTGTATGTAACCGTAACCAAGTACCGTATATTTGTTAGTTTTTATTAATCAAACAAGACCACTCGTCCTTCTCAAACATCCAATCCACGAGCTGGCCAATGCTCACGGATTTAAAGTTCAAAATGGAATATGTTACAAACATGCAATAAACCTCGGTATGGGCCCCTACCGAGGGAAAACTACACACAACAAATCTAGGTCACGATCAGAATCTCATTAACAAAAACGAAATGAGGGTAGCGTCAACTCGGGACTCGAAATAAAAATGGACAGATCTTACTTTGGAAATATGTCTTTGTCCGTAGCAGGCTCACTGAACCGCTCGGATCTCCAACCCGACGCGCTGGGGGAAGTTCACGAGCTGATGTCGTCAGCACCGAGCAGGAAACATGGAACACCCTGCGGCGTCTGGTCTCGTACCCGAAGTCTGCGGGCCCGAATCCCGGGGTGTGGGTGGAGACGCGGCTTTCGATGACCCTGGAATTCATCATACACCAACGTTAGGAACCGCCGTAGATTTGGGAGATAGATTTATAAAATCCTCCCGCACCTACCTTATATATAACCCTTTTAATAACACCAGGAGTGCGCGCAATAGCGCACGAGGAGTGCGTGCAGCAGCACACGAGGAGTGTGCGCAGCAGCGCACCAGGAGTGCGCGCAGCAGCGCACCAGGAGTGCGCGCAGCAGCACACCAGGAGTGCGCGCAGCAGCACACCAGGAGTGCGCACAGCAGCGCACCAGGAGTGCGCGCAACAGCACACGAGGAGCGCGCGCAGCAGCGCACCTGGAGTGCGCGCATTAGCGCACCAGGCGGGCGCGCAACAGCACACGAAGAGTGCGCGTAAGCCCCTGGTCTTGGATCTAAACATTCAGTGCCTTCACCATCATTACCGTTTTCTGAGGACAAAGGCAAAAATTATTCAAAAAAACCCACTGTATGTAACCGTAACTAAGTACCTACCGTTAATTTGTTAGTTTTTATTAATCAAACAAGACTACTCGTCCTTCTCAAACATCCAATCCACGAGCTGGCCAATGCTCACGGATTTAAAGTTCAAAATGGAATATGTTACAAACATGCAATAAACCTCGGTATGGGCCCCTACCGAGGGAAAACTACACACAACAAATCTAGGTCACGATCAGAATCTCATTAACAAAAACGAAATGAGGGTAGCGTCAACTCGGGACTCGAAATAAAAATGGACAGATCTTACTTTGGAAATATGTCTTTGTCCGTAGCAGGCTCACTGAACCGCTCGGATCTCCAACCCGACGCGCTGGGGGAAGTTCACGAGCTGATGTCGTCAGCACCGAGCAGGAAACATGGAACACCCTGCGGCGTCTGGTCTCGTACCCGAAGTCTGCGGGCCCGAATCCCGGGGTGTGGGTGGAGACGCGGCTTTCGATGACCCTGGAATTCATCATACACCAACGTTAGGAACCGCCGTAGATTTGGGAGATAGATTTATAAAATCCTCCCGCACCTACCTTATATATAACCCTTTTAATAACACCAGGAGTGCGCGCAATAGCGCACGAGGAGTGCGTGCAGCAGCACACGAGGAGTGTGCGCAGCAGCGCACCAGGAGTGCGCGCAGCAGCACACCAGGAGTGCGCGCAGCAGCACACCAGGAGTGCGCACAGCAGCGCACCAGGAGTGCGCGCAACAGCACACGAGGAGCGCGCGCAGCAGCGCACCTGGAGTGCGCGCAGTAGCGCACCAGGCGGGCGCGCAACAGCACACGAAGAGTGCGCGTAAGCCCCTGGTCTTGGATCTAAACATTCAGTGCCTTCACCATCATTACCGTTTTCTGAGGACAAAGGCAAAAATTATTCAAAAAAACCCACTGTATGTAACCGTAACTAAGTACCTACCGTTAATTTGTTAGTTTTTATTAATCAAACAAGACTACTCGTCCTTCTCAAACATCCAATCCACGAGCTGGCCAATGCTCACGGATTTAAAGTTCAAAATGGAATATGTTACAAACATGCAATAAACCTCGGTATGGGCCCCTACCGAGGGAAAACTACACACAACAAATCTAGGTCACGATCAGAATCTCATTAACAAAAACGAAATGAGGGTAGCGTCAACTCGGGACTCGAAATAAAAATGGACAGATCTTACTTTGGAAATATGTCTTTGTCCGTAGCAGGCTCACTGAACCGCTCGGATCTCCAACCCGACGCGCTGGGGGAAGTTCACGAGCTGATGTCGTCAGCACCGAGCAGGAAACATGGAACACCCTGCGGCGTCTGGTCTCGTACCCGAAGTCTGCGGGCTCGAATCCCGGGGTGTTGGCGGAGACGCGCCTTTCGATGACCCTGGAATTCATCATACACCAACGTTAAGAACCGCCGTAGATTTGGGAGATAGATTTATAAAATCCTCCCGCACCTACCTGATATATAACCCTTTTAATAACACCAGGAGTGCGCGCAATAGCGCACGAGAAGTGCGTGCAGCAGCACACGAGGAGTGCGCGCAGCAGCGCACCAGGAGTGCGCGCAGCAGCGCACCAGGAGTGCGCGCAGCAGCGCACCAGGAGTGCGTGCAGCAGCGCACCAGGAGTGCGCGCAACAGCTAAAAAAACCCACTGTATGTAACTGTTACCAAGTACCGTTAATTTGTTAGTTTTTGTTAATCAAACAAGACTACTCGTCCTTCTCAAACATCCAATCCACGAGCTGGCCAATGCTCACAAATCAATTATTGATTCCTTAAACTGTGGCTTGTAATTGTTAACAATCTTAATCATTGTAAATTATCACAGAGCAGATATTTAATATTTTAAATTAACATATTTTTAGATTGAAGTATTAATAAAAAAGAGGGTAGGCATAAGTGTTAAGATCTTTCCTGATATTAAAAACCTGTGCGGGTGCATCTACAGAAGTAGGAACATTTCATAAGCAATAGAAAGGCTGCGCTGTGGGATGTGAGGGCTATATGCGCTAATGCAAGTGCGGCGAGCTGGCGGCCACTTGGCACGTGCGCGGCGTTACCGCGCTGGCACATCTTGCTGCACATTAACTGCCATCAAACCGGATGTCGTACGCTACATTATGAACAGACAATAAAACCTACAGCATAGTGCTTAAAATTTGATTTAAGTGCAGCGTTGGCTCCGGATCGCAATACAAATTAACCGCATTCACACAACTTTAACTGTTTGGACACGATACATAGGTTTACGGTAGTAACATCGATTACAATTTTCTGTAATTTAATTTTAATCACGAAAACAAAAGTTTGTTTTAAGGTTAGGTTGAAACTTGAAATGTAAACATTGGCTATGCGTGCATGCAAAAAGTCATACCACCTTCCGAACTAATCCGAAGATTGTATCTCGGCCGACGGCGACCCTCTCGCACACACTCAGCGCGTCAAAAGATAGGACGACAAGGATTAGTCAATTATGTTTCGTAAGAAGTAAAAAGAATATGTAAAAATCGACGACAATATTTTTTGTTGACTGTTAGTTGATATTAGATAATATTTTTAACATCTAGTGATTACAAAACATTTATACAATGTTAAATCTTAAAACAGTAGTAGGTACTTAGTTTCTTTCTATTTATATATATAATACTAGTATTTTTGGGGCCGCCAAAGCGGCCCAGCGTTTAATTGGTAGTTTGGACTTTAAATTTTTTGTATAAGAAATAGAATTAGTATAAGAATTGCATTAAAAAAAAATTGGCGCTAGAAAAAGGGTAAAGAGATAAAATGCGGTAAAAAGTGGGCTTAGGATGATGATGATGATGTTAGATAATCTGTGACTTTGAATGACCAAGGCAGTCGAATACAACTAAATCTCCATATGGGTTTGAAAACGCAAACTAATCATCAATCTCGGTAGGTTAGATATTAAAAAAAACTCGTGTCCAATTTGTTTAGGGCTGTAGATGATGATGATGAAACATTTTGTCAAAATGTCTCGAAGTTGTAAAAAATCTGTGACTCAAACGGATAAAATACATATACAGATTTAAAGTAGTTGAAAGTTGGCTGAGGATGATGATGATTTTGTATGATCCAATACAAACACCCAGTTCTCATCATATTTAGTTCAAGCACCAACCCTCTATCTCTAATAGTTTACGAGATCCCCTGGGGTACTCCAAGGTCTGATGGTCAAAGTGATGGTGCCACTCAGCCTTCAGCATATGTATTAGTGTTGAATTAAAAAAAATTGGCGCTAAAAAAAGGGTAAAGAGATAAAATGCGGTAAAAAGTGGGCTGAGGATGATGATGATAATAGATAATCTGTGACTTAGAATGACCAAGGCAGTCGAATACAACTAAATCTCCATATGGGTTTAAAAACGAAAACTAATCATGAAAATCGGTAGGTGAGATATTAAAAAAAAATTGTGTCCAATTTGTTTAGGGCTGTGGATGATGATGATGAAACATTTTGTCAAAATGTCTCGAAGTTGTAAAAAATCTGTGACTCAAACGGATAAAATACATATACAGATTTAAAGTAGTTGTAAGTTGGCTGAAGATGATGATGATTTTGTATGATCCAATACATACAACCAGTTCTCATCATATTTAGTTCAAGCACCAACCCTCTATCTCTAATAGTTTTCGAGATCCCCTGGGGTACTCCAAGGTCTGATGGTCAAAGTGATGGTGGCACTCAGCCTTCAGCATATGTATTAGTATTGCATTAAAAAAAAATTGGCGCTAGAAAAAGGATAAAGAGATAAAATGCGGTAAAAAGTGGGCTTAGGATGATGATGATGATGTTAGATAATCTGTGACTTTGAATGACCAAGGCAGTCGAATACAACTAAATCTCCATATGGGTTTGAAAACGCAAACTAATCATCAATCTCGGTAGGTAAGATATTAAAAAAACTCGTGTCCAATTTGTTTAGGGCTGTAGATGATGATGATGAAACATTTTGTCAAAATGTCTCGAAGTTGTAAAAAATCTGTGACTCAAACGGATAAAATACATATACAGATTTAAAGTAGTTGAAAGTTGGCTGAGGATGATGATGATTTTGTATGATCCAATACAAACACCCAGTTCTCATCATATTTAGTTCAAGCACCAACCCTCTATCTCTAATAGTTTACGAGATCCCCTGGGGTACTCCAAGGTCTGATGGTCAAAGTGATGGTGTCACTCAGCCTTCAGCATATGTATTAGTGTTGAATTAAAAAAACTTGGCGCTAAAAAAAGGGTAAAGAGATAAAATGCGGTAAAAAGTGGGCTGAGGATGATGATGATAATAGATAATCTGTGACTTAGAATGACCAAGGCAGTCGAATACAACTAAATCTCCATATGGGTTTAAAAACGAAAACTAATCATGAAAATCGGTAGGTGAGATATTAAAAAAAAAATGTGTCCAATTTGTTTAGGGCTGTAGATGATGATGATGAAACATTTTGTCAAAATGTCTCGAAGTTGTAAAAATCTGTGACTCAAACGGATAAAATACATATACAGATTTAAAGTAGTTGTAAGTTGGCTGAGGATGATGATGATTTTGTATGATCCAATACATACAACCAGTTCTCATCATATTTAGTTCAAGCACCAACCCTCTATCTCTAATAGTTTTCGAGATCCCCTGGGGTACTCCAAGGTCTGATGGTCAAAGTGATGGTGGCACTCAGCCTTCAGCATATGTATTAGTATTGCATTAAAAAAAAATTGGCGCTAAAAAAAGGGTAAAGAGATAAAATGCGGTAAAAAGTGGGCTGAGGATGATGATGATAATAGATAATCTGTGACTTAGAATGACCAAGGCAGTCGAATACAACTAAATCTCCATATGGGTTTAAAAACGAAAACTTATCATGAAAATCGGTAGGTGAGATATTAAAAAAAAATTGTGTCCAATTTGTTTAGGGCTGTGGATGATGATGATGAAACATTTTGTCAAAATGTCTCGAAGTTGTAAAAAATCTGTGACTCAAACGGATAAAATACATATACAGATTTAAAGTAGTTGTAAGTTGGCTGAAGATGATGATGATTTTGTATGATCCAATACATACAACCAGTTCTCATCATATTTAGTTCAAGCACCAACCCTCTATCTCTAATAGTTTTCGAGATCCCCTGGGGTACTCCAAGGTCTGATGGTCAAAGTGATGGTGGCACTCAGCCTTCAGCATATGTATTAGTATTGCATTAAAAAAAAATTGGCGCTAGAAAAAGGATAAAGAGATAAAATGCGGTAAAAAGTGGGCTTAGGATGATGATGATGATGTTAGATAATCTGTGACTTTGAATGACCAAGGCAGTCGAATACAACTAAATCTCCATATGGGTTTGAAAACGCAAACTAATCATCAATCTCGGTAGGTTAGATATTAAAAAAACTCGTGTCCAATTTGTTTAGGGCTGTAGATGATGATGATGAAACATTTTGTCAAAATGTCTCGAAGTTGTAAAAAATCTGTGACTCAAACGGATAAAATACATATACAGATTTAAAGTAGTTGAAAGTTGGCTGAGGATGATGATGATTTTGTATGATCCAATACAAACACCCAGTTCTCATCATATTTAGTTCAAGCACCAACCCTCTATCTCTAATAGTTTACGAGATCCCCTGGGGTACTCCAAGGTCTGATGGTCAAAGTGATGGTGCCACTCAGCCTTCAGCATATGTATTAGTGTTGAATTAAAAAAAATTGGCGCTAAAAAAAGGGTAAAGAGATAAAATGCGGTAAAAAGTGGGCTGAGGATGATGATGATATTGATGATAATAGATAATCTGTGACTTACAATGACCAAGGCAGTCGAATACAACTAAATCTCCATATGGGTTTGAAAACGAAAACTAATCATGAAAATCGGTAGGTGAGATATTAAAAAAAAATTGTGGCCAATTTGTTTAGGGCTGTGGATGATGATGATGAAACATTTTGTCAAAATGTCTCGAAGTTGTAAAAATCTGTGACTCAAACGGATAAAATACATATACAGATTTAAAGTAGTTGTAAGTTGGCTGAGGATGATGATGATTTTGTATGATCCAATACATACAACCAGTTCTCATCATATTTAGTTCAAGCACCAACCCTCTATCTCTAATAGTTTTCGAGATCCCCTGGGGTACTCCAAGGTCTGATGGTCAAAGTGATGGTGGCACTCAGCCTTCAGCATATGTATTAGTATTGCATTAAAAAAAAATTGGCGCTAGAAAAAGGATAAAGAGATAAAATGCGGTAAAAAGTGGGCTTAGGATGATGATGATGATGTTAGATAATCTGTGACTTTGAATGACCAAGGCAGTCGAATACAACTAAATCTCCATATGGGTTTGAAAACGCAAACTAATCATCAATCTCGGTAGGTTAGATATTAAAAAAAAACTCGTGTCCAATTTGTTTAGGGCTGTAGATGATGATGAAACATTTTGTCAAAATGTCTCGAAGTTGTAAAAAATCTGTGACTCAAACGGATAAAATACATATACAGATTTAAAGTAGTTGAAAGTTGGCTGAGGATGATGATGATTTTGTATGATCCAATACAAACACCCAGTTCTCATCATATTTAGTTCAAGCACCAACCCTCTATCTCTAATAGTTTACGAGATCCCCTGGGGTACTCCAAGGTCTGATGGTCAAAGTGATGGTGTCACTCAGCCTTCAGCATATGTATTAGTGTTGAATTAAAAAAAATTGGCGCTAAAAAAAGGGTAAAGAGATAAAATGCGGTAAAAAGTGGGCTGAGGATGATGATGATAATAGATAATCTGTGACTTAGAATGCCCAAGGCAGTCGAATACAACTAAATCTCCATATGGGTTTGAAAACGAAAACTAATCATGAAAATCGGTAGGTGAGATATTAAAAAAAAATTGTGTCCAATTTGTTTAGGGCTGTGGATGATGATGATGAAACATTTTGTCAAAATGTCTCGAAGTTGTAAAAAATCTGTGACTCAAACGGATAAAATACATATACAGATTTAAAGTAGTTGTAAGTTGGCTGAGGATGATGATGATTTTGTATGATCCAATACATACAACCAGTTCTCATCATATTTAGTTCAAGCACCAACCCTCTATCTCTAATAGTTTTCGAGATCCCCTGGGGTACTCCAAGGTCTGATGGTCAAAGTGATGGTGGCACTCAGCCTTCAGCATATGTATTAGTATTGCATTAAAAAAAATTGGCGCTAGAAAAAGGGTAAAGAGATAAAATGCGGTAAAAAGTGGGCTTAGGATGATGATGATGTTAGATAATCTGTGACTTTGAATGACCAAGGCAGTCGAATACAACTAAATCTCCATATGGGTTTGAAAACGCAAACTAATCATCAATCTCGGTAGGTTAGATATTAAAAAAAACTCGTGTCCAATTTGTTTAGGGCTGTAGATGATGATGATGAAACATTTTGTCAAAATGTCTCGAAGTTGTAAAAAATCTGTGACTCAAACGGATAAAATACATATACAGATTTAAAGTAGTTGAAAGTTGGCTGAGGATGATGATGATTTTGTATGATCCAATACAAACACCCAGTTCTCATCATATTTAGTTCAAGCACCAACCCTCTATCTCTAATAGTTTACGAGATCCCCTGGGGTACTCCAAGGTCTGATGGTCAAAGTGATGGTGCCACTCAGCCTTCAGCATATGTATTAGTGTTGAATTAAAAAAAATTGGCGCTAAAAAAAGGGTAAAGAGATAAAATGCGGTAAAAAGTGGGCTGAGGATGATGATGATAATAGATAATCTGTGACTTAGAATGACCAAGGCAGTCGAATACAACTAAATCTCCATATGGGTTTGAAAACGAAAACTAATCATGAAAATCGGTAGGTGAGATATTAAAAAAAAATTGTGTCCAATTTGTTTAGGGCTGTGGATGATGATGATGAAACATTTTGTCAAAATGTCTCGAAGTTGTAAAAATCTGTGACTCAAACGGATAAAATACATATACAGATTTAAAGTAGTTGTAAGTTGGCTGAGGATGATGATGATTTTGTATGATCCAATACATACAACCAGTTCTCATCATATTTAGTTCAAGCACCAACCCTCTATCTCTAATAGTTTTCGAGATCCCCTGGGGTACTCCAAGGTCTGATGGTCAAAGTGATGGTGGCACTCAGCCTTCAGCATATGTATTAGTATTGCATTAAAAAAAAATTGGCGCTAGAAAAAGGGTAAAGAGATAAAATGCGGTAAAAAGTGGGCTTAGGATGATGATGATGATGTTAGATAATCTGTGACTTTGAATGACCAAGGCAGTCGAATACAACTAAATCTCCATATGGGTTTGAAAACGCAAATTAATCATCAATATCGGTAGGTTAGATATTAAAAAAAACTCGTGTCCAATTTGTTTAGGGCTGTAGATGATGATGATGAAACATTTTGTCAAAATGTCTCGAAGTTGTAAAAAATCTGTGACTCAAACGGATAAAATACATACACAGATTTAAAGTAGTTGAAAGTTGGCTGAGGATGATGATGATTTTGTATGATCCAATACAAACACCCAGTTCTCATCATATTTAGTTCAAGCACCAACCCTCTATCTCTAATAGTTTACGAGATCCCCTGGGGTACTCCAAGGTCTGATGGTCAAAGTGATGGTGTCACTCAGCCTTCAGCATATGTATTAGTGTTGAATTAAAAAAAATTGGCGCTAAAAAAAGGGTAAAGAGATAAAATGCGGTAAAAAGTGGGCTGAGGATGATGATGATAATAGATAATCTGTGACTTAGAATGACCAAGGCAGTCGAATACAACTAAATCTCCATATGGGTTTGAAAACGAAAACTAATCATGAAAATCGGTAGGTGAGATATTATATACTACGAAGTAAGATGTTTAATAACTCACTTAACGCTCGCGGAAACTACGTAATAAATTATTAGGAAATAAAATGGCTTGAAATCGAAACGAACTAACGACCAAATTGAATAAAACTAAAATCGTGTAAAATTGTAGGTACTCACATTTCTGGCGACAACAGGCGCTCCAACAGACTCCGGGCGCATGGAGTCCAGTATCTCTGCGATGGACCGGTAGGGCCGCTGAGGCACGTCGCTGGGGCCTCCGCCCCCGCGACTATTATCCTATGAATATTAAAAAAACGTTATCAAATTTGCAATCAACTTTTAACTAATCTTAAAAGTTGTGAAAACCGTTAAAATTCAAGAATTTATATATCTTACCAAGCAATATTGGTATTCTCGACATTTAGACATTCCAAATTAAAAAAAAAATATTAAATACTCACAGGATGTAGTAGCGGCATCGATGCCGCGAAAACTTTCAGAAGTTCCAAACTGTCGAAGGAAAATTGGGCAGAGACACCTGCCGAAATGTATTCGCGTAGGCAACTCTCGAACGACTGAGCTGAGTATCGCGCGCCGTGAAGCAGGAAGCCATCGCATCCCTTCCACCAACATCCAGTCGCAGAACAGAAAATGTGGGGGCGGACCAATCACTGAGCCAGAATACGCTCCGCCCACTTGCCGCTCACTTTGCGCCACTACAGAATTTAGTCAGAAAACCTTTTAAAGTTATTTAAAACATAACAAATATGTTAATAATATATAAAAGATTAATTAAATTTGTTTCTCTTATCTTTAATGTTTGTAGGTATCATATTAAACACCAAAAACCATAATTGAATTTGATTTCAATTTAGGAGAAGATTTCCGGTTACGGTACAAGACCGGAAATAATCTTGTAGGTAAATTCAAATCCAATCTGATTAAATATAATACGAACGTGAAACAGAACTATTATGGCAATAAATAGAATAGTAAACTATCGAGTGTGTTAGAAAGTTTCTTTAAAACTTGATATAATGTAAGCTACAAGTGGAGGTTTGATGGCGCATGCTCAAATCAGACGCTCAATTTATTGACTTGCAACGCTATGATTCTTTAAAACTATTAACAGGAAGTCCACAAACAAAGTGTTGATAATTTTATTTATGTAGATTCTAAAACATTTATAATTTCTTTATAAAAAAATACTTCATTCGTTATTTTTTTTTAATAATTATTCCTCGCTTTTTAGTATTTTTTAATCAGGCGTTGCTCGCTTTTTTGAGCCACGTGTTACGGCAAAAGATCTTTTGGATTGATTGGCTCTACCAAACAGAAAATAATAATTATAATCGATTCAAAGATAATCATAAAACAGTAACAGTAAAAGCACTGTTACAGAACTCGACACTTAAACAAATACTTATAATTTTTTTTGTTTTATTCCGAGAGTTCTCACGTAAAATTAAAGAGGCATATTAATTAAGTAATATATACTTAATTAATAGAGGCATATTAATTAAGTAATAATAACATAAAACTATTAATCTTATAAAAGCTTGAATGTGTTTATGTTCGTTTATTTTTCACGTTCAAATGCCTTAACCGACTTGGAAGTAATTTGGTATGGAATTAGGTTAGGCCCTGACACATAGGTTAACTTTGACCCTGTATTAATGTGGGTAACACCGCGGTGCGCAGCTAGTATGTAGATTAATAAAACACATACATATAATCAGTACTTTTTTTATTTCATTTTATAAACTTGTTTAACATAAACACAGTTTTGAACCCGATCAAGATGTGCCTTCCTTCCTAAACAACTTTATAATTCAAATCTTTCTGCAGATTCAATGAAGTCGATCTATTGACAATAATTTTTATTAATTGGTACTACATGGACCTCAGAGAGGTCGTCAAAAATGTACATATGCTTAGATCTTTAAAACTACACAACGGTTTGATGCAGGTTTTCGTAATGGATAGTGATCTAAGAAGGTTTATGTGCGTAATTTTGCTGCTAAGCCACGGGCAAAAACTAGTAAAACATAAAATAGTTCATAGTTTATTTATTAACATTTCTAATATTTGAAATTGTCTGCGAGTTCCAGAACGTGATCGAAGAAAAGGAAAGCTGGTTGGAGACACCTTCGTGCAGTCGAAGTAGAGAGGGTGCCTGCTGCTACGTCGTGAGAGGGGCAAGCTGCTACGTCATGAGAGGAGCCTGCCGCTACGTCGTGAGAGGGCAGAGACACCACGACACACCGACGAGCAACGGGGCGGGATCAACCACGGGCTTCGCACACCACGTACAAGGTCACGTAGTCCTTTATTTTCTTATAACGATTTTGCTAAAATAATTAATATTTTCTTGTAACGATGTAATGAAATAATGCCGCAGAGCATTTTTCGGGCAAAAATCAGAGAATAGATATCTGGTAGTAGTAGTAGTCGGCGAATGAGTTGCGATATACATTGGATGAGACTATAGAAGATCAAACTATTTATTTTTTCAGTTCAAGATTACAGTTATTGGCCAAGATTTTGTTGGACAGTCCAGTAATTTTATGTTATGTTTCTATATCTGAGATGAGTGGCGGGTAAAGTAAAGGTTAAGTAAGGGTACTCTTACACTATTAATAAATAAATATTTTTCTGGTGTAACATCTAATAAATCTCATTTTTTGTCATTTCATCAAAATTAAAAGCCATGAAAAGTTTTAAATGAAAGCTTAACATTTCATGTGTTTCAAGAATTGTTATACAATAATAACATGACCACTGATTTGGGTAGTCTCCTATAGATATCTACGCCACAGTAGCATTCTGCCATAAAAAATTAGTCAATTTGCAAATACCGCCATTGCAAATATTTTTAAGATGTCCAATTTAATAAAAAAAATATTACAATAAGGCTCACTAGGTGTACCTAGCAGTAAATAATTCCGTGTTTCTTGATTCATCCTACGTAGGTATTACCTACTCTTTGGGTATAACAAACATTTGTTTTTATTAACGCATCTCATTAGAATTAGCTAAGTCACGTTTATTTATTTTAACGGGGAACACTGAAAGCAATTGATATCGTGACATTCGTATACTTGACAGCTTTGTACTCAATGTCATGATTTATTTTATAGCTTCGATGCTAAAATTATTTAGCTATCTATAAAAATCATCTAGTATTAATTATATATAATATTAATTTAAAAAAACTTTTCGTGAATCTTAGCATTAATGATGCCGGTCCTAAGCCCGGATAAAGGAGGAAGGCACAAAGCTCGTGAAAATATTTTCTAGATAATTGCCATTTCGATAACCAACACTTTATCAATTCTATTTGTTTGTGTTTTTATGTAATATTGTCAAAATTGTACACATACTATAAATGGTATGTACCTCTAAGTCTCTCCGTTGTCATTCCTGAATCGGCGCGCCGGTCTAGTAATTACTAACGGGACCGCCTAACGAATAGTAGGTAATGGTGAATTCAAGGTCTAGTTATCCCCCTAAGCAGTACCTACCATATAACTGTCACGTGGTCACAAACAAAAGGGATTTCCTAGACTTACCTATTCGTTAGGCGGTCAGCCCCTTAGTATTTATGTATATGTTACAGCGAAAGTAATAAATCCAGATATTATATATACTATCCAGCTATTATACATAATATCATATCAATTTAGACAAAGTGATAATTGAGACAAAATTAATCACATTAACTAGGTAGCTATTTTATAAAATATCTTGGAATACTTGGATAATGTAAGTAATAAAAAAGTAAGTTAAAGGTGAAAATTATATTTTTTTATTTAAATATACCTACTTAAATATGAAGCATAAATATGTAGTACCTAACAATTTAGTCTCATTTTAAATAGTTATTGTAATAAGTATGTTGGTATTATATTTTATTAATTTTCAAAATATATATTCACGTTGTTTAACATTGTTTACTTATAAAAATTAACATTGATTATTGGATTTAAATTGTATGTTAAAAAATAAATTCCTTGTTCAATAGCCATAAGACAAAACTAATAAAACACAGAGATCAATACGAGTAATTTAACATTGCTTAGTAAAATGGTTTACAAATCAATACGAGATGTATTTGGTATCACTCCTTAACAACTACAATATTAATATATTTAAAAACAACTGGCATGAAAATACAATAAAATTATTATTATTTATTCTTACAAGTAAGGCTTTTATGACATTTTGAGTTACACAAGAGGCTTGACTTTTTACATTTGCATCTATTAGAAACGCATTCCCCAGTACAGTTGCAATGCTGAAATCCTTGGCCACCAAGATGTGACTCTTTCTTTGCACATTCTCGGATAGTAAATTCAATATCAACTGTAATAAACGTATCTTTGCAGACAGTAAACTGATATTTTACTGAAGATAGAGCTAACATTTTATCAGCTTATTTTTCTTGTCCTGGTTTTTTTTTTTGAAAGATTGTCCAATTTAATCTTTGATATATCCAATTTCTGGACTGGCCTGTTAGCTTAGTTGGTAGTGGCTCTGCCTTCTAATCTAGAGGTCGCGGGTTCGATTCCCGCATGACACAAGTATTTATGTACTTACTTTAAAAAAATATATATAATTACTTGTGTTGAGTCTGGTTGTTTGTATGTATAATAAGTATGTATTTACAAAAGAAAAGTATATAAGTAATATATCCGTTATCTAGTACCCACGACACAAGCGTTTGCTTAGTGTTGGGCTAGATGGCGCTGTGTGCAATGTCCCGGAATATTTATTTACTTATTTATTTATTTCTTGTTTCTTTTTAACGAGAAAGAAGGTAGGTATTATGTGAACTTTTAATCAGAGATTTGACCTCATAGGTATAGGTAGGCACTACCTACCTACTAAGAAATCACAAAGCCCTATGATAAGTTAATAGCTTAAGCTCAGAGTTAATTACCTATTACTAGGCTTAATAGATAGGTACCTAAGTACAATATGTACTTACCTAGCTTGTCCATACTTAGCATTCAGTATTTATAGCAAATAAAAAAATATAAGTTGGTAGGTACATTAGGAGTTAATACTTAAGTCTAACCTTTAATGTTAAAAAGTCCTACTTGGGCATAAAATTAAGTAGGTATGTCTAATTTACAGTTATTTGAATAACATCTTTGGAAATGTCTATTATATAAGCTTAGGTAAGTAGGTACTATAGTTACCTTCAAATGTTGCGATAAAAAAATAACATAAAAGACATCCCTTGGTTTACCAAATTCAACCAAAATTGATACAGCATCTAACTATGCATTTATTTCCAGGTGATGTGACCAGGCAAAGGGAAAGTTCTCGAAGAAGCCAAGATCACATCATCCATTCCATTTATTTACCATATCAATTTAATTGCAATCTAATTGTTGGTTATCTACCTACCTATTTAATTGTAAAGTTACAGATTATGAAAAAAAGTCTAGTTATGGAGATTCATTCTGTGTTTTAAACCTACCCCTGGGCACAGTCCACAACTGTAGGTATATAAATAGTTACTTATTTACTTTAAAAGATTATTAGAAAATTATAATTAGGTTAAAAAAACAATCAAGATTAAGATATTAGTTTATGAGAACACTTTATTAGATAAATAATAAGTATATACATACTTGAATAAAAATTAATAAATTAGATAATCAGTCCACTATTGTTCTCAGAATTCTCAGAAAAAAACTCTCTTGAAAGTTGAGGTGAGCTGGAGAATGTTCAAAGTCATGCAGGAACATCAGTAGGTATAGATAGTGAGACACAGTTACCTACACTAGAAGCAGGCTTCCATGGATTTTCAAGTTTCCTTAGAGTGACATTATTCTGTACTAAATAAGTAATGTTTCATTTAAAGTAAACAAGATACCTAGGTACCTAAGGAGTTTATCAAATAAAATTCTGCCTGTCATCAATGCTAGTTGGTTTATTTTTCCTAGTTTTTCTGCTCTGCTTTGGTGGACTAACTATGTACCTACATGAAGGTAGAAGCTATCTATTAGACTCAAAGTTATTTATGTAGAACAAACCTAAATTTTAGCAAAAGAAAATAAAACATTGTTAATGATCTCATTCTTGATGACATTGTTGGCTACATACAGAATGGCAAGAACTGACTAAAAGAAAGGGTTAGAAGTGGTCATCATTATTAGCAGATTCTAGTAGATTCTGCTTGAACATAGCATATAATAATTGTACCTAAGTAAGTACTTACCAGTGCTATATACACTTTTATCGTTTAGCCACCATCCTTGCCTTCTTTGAGGTTATTTGAAGAGGAACAGAAAGTAATTTCTGATGAGTTGATATAGGTAGGTACAACTCAATACCTACAGCAGTTATGTACTGAACCACACGAAACCTAACAACGCGTGATAAGCTCCCTGGTGATAAGCATTACCATGGATAAATTGGTATTTTCATTCATTATATCGCTGCATCAGGTTCCAAATTGATTTTGTAACGCAGACTAGTTAGAAAATGATACCTAACCTACGCGTTCGAGTTGAGAATAAAGATGGCGTAACCAAACCAAAATAAATCCAAAACGAAATCGTGTATGTACACGATATCCTATCCGTACACAAAAATTAAGAAAATTTTAAACACTCCTACAAGCAAACAAGCACCCAGTAGATCTAGACACCTGTATTTAAATAAGTAAGCAGGTAAGATAGCTCTCGCCAGATTGGTACTGCGTGAGAATAGCCAAAACAAACAAACTATTACTTATTCCATGGCTTCACGCAGTTTACTACATTGATAAAAACCTAAACACATTGACAGAATTTCTACTCACACACAGAAAATTTTATATTTTTTCAAAGAAAAGAGATATTGCCAGAATACAGAAAATATTAGCGTTTAATCAAATTAAAGACAAGTACCTACCTATTCGAGTTTTTCGACATCTACGGAAATAGTAGTACAGATGACAAATATTTTCATTGATTTTTTGATAGAATGAACTAAACCGTATATTTGTTGTCTGTTTAGAATGAACAAAATGAACGTTGTTATGAACATGTTCATTCGCGACTGCGTGAAAATAACTGGTCCGTAATTGTTTACATTTTGGATATGGAGATTTTTCACATATTTTTGGATTTATGAATTATTCATTAACGTTTACAAACATAATTTCGCTGCAATGGAGTCCAATTTATCATTTTTCAGTCTACCAGTAAGTCTTTCCTTCGTGGCATGCGTTATATTGTAAATCTTTGAGAATAGTGATGGTTAATAATTCTGGTTTTGTTTTTTTAGTTTATCGACAATGCAGACGTTGATTTTAGTAAAATTAAGTTGGGATGTGACTTGAACGACTTGCATTCTACGCTGCCTGCTCACGGTTCGTTACTGGGCACTGATGATGTCTTGGCCCAGTTCTTGTCTGGTGATGAACTACTTGAAGAACCTGACCTTAATGGCCCCACTACTCTTCACTGTGAGATCTGTAGAAAGCAGTTTGATAATGCCAAGAAGTATTATGGACACCTTCGAGTTCATTCTAAGGATAATCTCTGGATATGTGGTATGTATTAACAAAATAACCAATGACATGGTAGTTGTAAGGTTCTCTCAATGAAATGGCCTTTCTACTTAGAAAGGTTGTAGTCTTATTCACTTTGTATGATAATCTCTCATTAATAGTAATACTCATTATTAATAATATATTTATTTTCTTGTAAAATTAATAAAATTCAATTAATTCAAAAACACCCTTACACTTAGATTATCTTTAGGCTTTTCTAAAGATTTTCTAAGTGCCCCTATTTGTAGTAGTTAGAAGTAGTATGTTTAGTTTTTCTTCCCTTGTTTTTATATTTTATTATTGTAAATAAACCCTTACATATTTTTAATATTTATATCTATGACCTTAGAAGCTATAACTAAATGTATTTTATTCTTATGAATCAACCTGTGTTATAATTAAGTGTTTTTCTTATACTTTTTTTTGTAAGGACAGGACAAACTTTGATCATTATCAAAAGATGTGTTTCCTGTGAGTTTTGATCCAGGGATCATCTCATCTAGAGTACATGGGTACCTTGTAAGTGCATTACACTCTAAGCCACACCAAACCTCCAAGCAGTCTATCATCAACCATGATCCTATATTATATTAAAAAACTACACATATAGCTCAAGAACACCTAAACATGTTTCAGACAAGTGTCCCGACCAGAAATTCTCAACAAAGCAGCACCTGATGAAGCACAGTCTGACCCACAAGCCACTGGAGCGAGTGTGGCGCTGCCCACACTGCGACATCTCCTTCGAGGCCCTCTGGAGACTGCAGCAGCACTTGTTTGCTAAGCATTTAGATTACAGGTAGGCAATTGGAACCACTATGTAACAGCCCTATTGATATTAAACAGATATTTTTTTGAAATGTCATATGTAGGTATCTGTTTTGAAAACGAAATAGATAGATAGATAAACTCTTTATTGTTGACACATATTAAAAACAAACAGTATATAAAACAAATTATTAACTTAACTAGTGCCACAAGTGGTGGCCTTATCCCTGAAAGCGATCTCTTCCAGGCAAATAAGTAAAAATTCGCAATATTAAATAAGTCAAACTACTACTATAAATAATATTCATATATATTATAACTTTGTTGTTATAAGTAAATCTTATGTCTTAACAATTTGTATATCGTGGAAAGAGAAGTATGCAACTGTTTCCCCATGAGATCGAATAAATGTTGCAGAATACATTTTAACAATACACATTGCTCATAATTTTGTAATCTTTCTTTCTTATCGAATGAGAATGGCCAACTCTGGTGTCGAGAGTTTATCAAGCCGTCCAAAGGGTCTCTGACATGGCTTTACAACTGCCGTACTAGACAAACAGCCGGGACCTACAATTTAACGTGTCATCTGACCCACGGAAGCGCCCAAAATGGAATGTCACTTTTCGGTCACCCATCCCAGGACTGACCGCGGCGACCTTTGCTTAACATCGGTAATCGCATGTGATTGCTCCGCTAGCTGAGCTACGGGCGCTTCGGATATAATAACGAATGCTACTTTTATAATTCCAGACCTCACAAATGCAGCAGATGTGAGATGTCTTTCCAAAAGCTATCAGACTTGAAGAAACATACTGATATACATGATGGTAAGAAATATTGACTTAATGCATTCACAAATATCATGATATGATATTTCTATATAATAATATTATTTTTTAATGAGCAAGTAAACATCATGATATGATATTTACTTGCTCATTTTAAAGCATTTTGTTTTCAAGAACATAATTTTCTGCCTTGATTTTTATATTTGATTTGTAAGTAATTATTAATTTAATTGATAAGTTATTTAATATTTTTTAACTTTGAAATGCATGGCCTTAACTCATATGTATTTTTTCAGGTATAAAGAAACATGCTTGTGATGTATGTGAAATGAAATTCAATGATTCATCGAACCTGAAGCGCCACATGTTGAGACATAGAAGTGAGAAACCCTATCCCTGCCCTGGCTGTGGAAATAAATTTAAACAGGTGATATGTTTGTTTACTTTTATTACAAAGAATCTACAATATACATATGCACTTGTAGGTAGTCATTCAATTCAATCATTTGTGTTTGTCTATAAATTTCTCTGATACTGATCGGTATTGTGTTAATTATTTTGATTTAAATCTGGAGTATTTCAAATAACTATGACAATTTATGAAAATTCTTGCTGTTGCATTATTACATCTTTTCTTTTTATCTTTGGTGTTTACAGATAGCATCCATGAAACGGCACAGCAAAAACTGTGCATCAGTGAGCCAAGATTTGACAAGTACAGACAAAACAATACGCAAGAACTACTGCAGAGTGTGTGGCAAGACATTCCAGTACAAGAGTGACCTACTCAACCATACCAGCAGGTAATTATTTTGTCATTTTTCATCTGTGGTCAGTTTGCACTATTTTTGGAGCTTTTGTGAGTGAGCGCTCCATTGAGTGCTTCTACTTTAGTCTCGTTTTAAAGGTTCCAGGTATCTTCATATATATTCCCAAAACGCTCAAGGCAATGGTTTTTTTTTGAAAAATTGTATGTGTGCTTTTATAAATATATATTTTACCTTCATAACAGAGACTTAAATCTAACATAATTACTTGACAGAACAGTGTGGCTGTTACATATCTAGAGTTTGGTGTGCTTGCTGAACTCTTTCCTACTGGCAGTACTGAGAAAATGTGTATCTTACTTAATACATCAACACAAGCAGCTTTATTAGAAGACATATGTATGTAGTGATATCTATATTCAATACTTTAATCAAATGATTCTTTACTTTCAGAGAACATTCGAAGAATCCTCCTCCACCAACTGAAGCGCCTAAAGAAGATAAATCTAACGAGCTACATGTTGACACAAACAATACTATCAATTTGAAAACATCTAATTTCATAAAAGTAGATTCCACAAAACAAATTATCGTAGACCCCGCAAGTACTGAAATAATTTTAACAACAACCGTGGTGAACAATTATGTGACAAATATTAATGCAAATCAACCACTAAACATACCCCTTGCTAATATCGCTAGTAATAATCTAGTAAGTCTAAATAATAATCTAGAAAATAACCAAATAGTCAATCTAACAAACTTGCCCATTAGTCTAAACACAAACAATATTGCTTTGCCTCAAGTCGATTTAAACGTTAACCAACATTTAGTTGAAGCAAATCCCGCGAATATAGAAATAAGTTCAACATCAACTATTCCAATGAATATCCCAGCAAGTATACCTATAAGTTTGCACACTGATACAGAAAATATTCCAAATTCCATAAATATTCACGCAAATTCTGTAAACATAGATCATAATAGAACGGTAGATAATATAGTCGATGATATTCTATCTGCTGAGGATGACTATCTAAACAGAAGTCAAATGCCGAATCAAATGCTGAACTACAACCCACCAGAAACAGAAAACCATGACAATTTGATCAACCAGATAGAGTTATTGAAAGAAATGAATCAAATGCACATATTAGACGATGAATTGTTGGGCCATGACTTGGATTTCGACAGTTTTCAAACAATGTGTAATACAAATGACATGGATTATACAGACAAGAATGAGCTTCTTTTCGATATACATGATGGAAGAAGTATGGATCAAGATATTATGAATGCGTTATACCAAGCCAAAGGCGAAACCTTACCAGATCTGCTTAACGAACCAGAAATACTAAACACGACTGAAAAAGTAAACGATTATTTGGTAAATCCAGAAGTATCAGTCAATGAATGCGCTACAATATTCGAAAGCGATGTAGATCTAGAAGCCAGTACTAATTTAGCAGCAAATCTAAACCAGTTGATTGGAGAAAATTCTGTCCAATACATTTCTACTGAACACGACGATACGTTTATTATAAGTTTAAACAGCGAAATTGATGCAGAGCAATTGACTGACATGTTAAATATAGGTGTAGGAACAAAAGTAGATAACAAGGTGGAAGTAGAAGAACAAGAAAATGTAGAACCACCACAACCTGTGGTAGTTAAAATAGATATTCCAGAAAATATACCAACGGCAATGCCGGTAACCAAACCGCTAACGATAGAAATTAAACCACTCACAGTAAATGAGAGTAAATTAAATGAGCCAGAAGAAATTATTAAGCCAGTCAGGAAGAAAAAGCGAACGTTGTATATTTGTCGGAAATGTAACAAGATCTTCAATAAGAAAGATAATTACAAGTCACATAGAGGTAGGTTTGTAAACAAGTACTAAATTTGTAAAAGAGAGGTGTGGTCGATTGAATTTGAATGTGTTATGCAGGAATATTATATGTACGTATGTACATATATGGTAGTATAGAGTGAGACAGGTCTATATTATGTATATATAGACCTGTCTCACTCTATACTACCTTCATACCAAACAACAAGATCCGTTGCTCTGTTTATACGCGAAGGAGAAGAAAAATCAATAATTTTCGCTTTATAATGGTATGATGATTTGAATTTTTAATATAACCTTGCGATCTTCAAAGCGAGAGTGAATCGGTTCTTACTGGGTAAGCACGTTCCATCCTAGACCGTAGTCCCTAATGATTGCTTACCATCAGGCGAATTACGGTCAAGTGCAAACCCATTTCTCGTAAAAAAAAAAACTTGACTTGAAAAGCTTCCAAAAACCAAAATGAGATAATAACACCGTATGAAAAGACATTCAACTAACATATATAACCCATTTCACGTAAAATGAACGCTGGACGAAAGTAGAGGGGGTATGTTTGCGCATGGGTACAATCACGTACAAAATTACTACGCAGTTTCGTATATAAATATTGGTTGTATTCGTGTAATGGCTAGGTACCTACATATAAGGTTATATGTATATTTGATAGAATGTTATTAAATGAAAATAATTAAAACATAATTAATTCTTATTAATTATAAAAATACTAGTGTAAGATAATTGTATTAATGTTATTACCAATGTTAAGCCGAAACAAATAAATAAAATAAAAATTCAGTGAATAAATATGAATTATTTATTAATAATAATTTAAAAAAGAAGGATTGTAAAAAGTAAGGCAGGGGTGAAATTCCATCCATTAAGTCGTCTTGGGTGACATGAAAACCAGATGAAGACGCGATGTTGCAGGTTGAAGTTGCGGTTTATGCATTGTTTTAAATTATCAACTGCATTGTTATCAGCCTCTTTCTTCATAAAACAATAAACGTCATAGATCATTTTTCTCACTCTTCTATGTAAAACCATTTCGAACAAAACACTTTAAACCATTTCGAACAAAACAATTTCGTGCGCGATGAAATTTTGAGAGCAAAAGTAGCGTTAACACAGTGCAGATGGCGCAGGTCGACTGACGAACCAATGGCGCTCCGGCATTCAAGCGGTGCGTGACCGGTACGCCCCCGCCCGCACCTCATACCACCAAACAGACCGATAAATCGTCTACTGCGCAGCTTAACCCCCAGCGTTCTTTTTACGTGAACTGAATTGTACTATCTGTTTAACTATTTCTCTCTCTTGAGTCGTATTTCCTCATGACTGAGGGTCGGGACTCCCCCGCAGAATAAATTCGTTTAATTAGGGGAGTTTTTTTGGGCAGAAACATCGTGGTGGGCGCCCAGGTCCTTCCACAGGTAAATATTTACTATCTGTAAATAAGATTTTTTTTATTTCCAGCAACCCACGACCCCTCCCTAAAGCAGCACGCTTGCCGGCACTGCGGCGAGAGGTTCGGCTACCGTTCTACTCTGAACAAACATGTGCGTCGGAAACATGTGCCGGCCACAGAACCGGAACATGCGTGTGCGCACTGTGATATGAAGTATAAGGCGGCTTGGATGGTGAGGACTTTACTAAAGATTACAAAAGAGAACATCGTAGATATGTAGCCCTTTCATTCTACTTTAACGTCTTTGACAGATTGCCTGCGAGAAATACATTTGCGATCACCAAAATTCATCATCTTTACGGGTTACATCTAAGATTCGCCAGTACTTAATTACTAATAGCTTATAACTTAGTTAGAATCTAGGCCTTCGATCCTAGGCGTAAGGATGAGACTACTCCAAAATACAGGTTCCATTCTAGTGAGGGGTTCAATGTGTAGTATCGTACCTACTAGAATCTAATTTTTCAATATTTTTTATTTATCCAAGTTTTGGTTTCCTATTTTAGCTAAAACGTCACATAGCAGCCAGCCACGAGCAGAGCCTCAAATACAAGTGCATGGAGCAGGGCTGCGGGAAACTGTTCTACACTCAACCGGACCTCAACGTGCATACCAGGTGAAACTTACTTTGATATTTTATAAGCTACCACTAAACATGTTATACAAACGCTTTAAAAAAACATTTGTGAAACTTAAACTTGGTACTTATCGAATGTATGTAACTAGCGTCAAATTACTGCGTTTCAGTTGTAATCTCCATCCATCATTTGCTTAGTGTGGGGCTAGATGGCGTTGTCTGCCCTGGAATATTTATTTATTATTATTATCCTCATAAATTATAGCCAGAATTGAACAGATTCATTTCAGATAAATGCTTTTCATAAAGTATATTTTTATTGACACAAAAATCATTTTCCCAGGTTTCACAAAGGCGAGCGTCCTTACAAGTGTGACATCTGTTCGCGCGGCTTCCATTTGATGTCGCACTTGAAGCGGCACATCAAAAACACTGATTGTACTAAACGGTGCGTATTTACTAAGACACAAAAAGGTGGTTTATAAGTTTTCCACGTGGTTTAGGTATGTATCGGTTCTTATCGGGTAAGCACGCTCCATCTTAGGCCATAGCCTTTGCTTGCTATCAGGTAAACTATGGCCAAGTGCAAACCCGATCAAGTTAAAAAAAAATATATATGTCGCTAGTATCCATTAATATTCATAGCCATACAACATTAAAAAAATGTCGAGTTTTTAACAATGCACTAATCGAGTGAAACAGAAGACGAATTATCCCAGTATACTGATGTCTTATATATTTACCCAGTAATTAACTTGCCTGTTTGTTTCCCATAAACTTTTTTTTTGACATTTGACCATAGATCATAACTTCATAACAACACAGTGCCTATTTGGTTACAAAGTTGATTTAAAAATAAATTAAACCGTTTTTCTTTAATTAACCATAATAGATACTGCAATATATTCTAATGTTTTATTTCTGTTACAGCGTGAAGATTGAAGATAGTATCAAAAAGAAACCTACGAAGTCTGTTCCTTTGAGCGTAGTTATAGCAAATAATACTAGATTAAAAACATAGATTTTTGTATGATTTTTTTAAAGTTAGAATCAGCAATCAAGCAATGAGTTCCTATTTCTATTATATTTTGTATCAATTTTCTTTTGTATGTTTTTTTTCGTGTATCAATCTATCTATTGGAGTAGAAAGAAATAAAGGAACACTTCAATAAAAATATGTTTGTATTTTTATTTCATTTAAAATACATGTAAATATATACCAATTTGACTATTCCTAAGTAAGTTTGTGCTTATTCTATAGGCGTATTAAAAATGCACATTTTATAATTTAAAAAGACATTTATTTGTTTTCATTAATAAAAATAATTACACAATATTTACATCACTAAAAATTTAAGTTACAGTATTTGATACGATAACTTAAACTATACAGTTATTTGTCACGCACACATAAATAAAAAATTAAAAAACGTTTGCTATATATAATATGCCGATTTGAATGAAATTTGGTACGGATAATACTTTTAAGCTGAATGTTTCATATATGAGATAATTCCTATCCTAAATTAACGCAAGTGTGTTTGTAAGAATCATTACCAAAGTTTAGATCCTGTATTATCACACATTGTAACGCGAATCAACGCGGCGTATTTATGCTACATAGCGCCACTAGATCATAATTCTGGTCCATTGCAAGTGAGTGTGTGTGACCGCTTTGAGCGATAAGGTCGCCAATTAGGACACTAATTTTAAGTTTGTATGTTTCATTATGTTTTTTCCTGTTTTTGGTGTTTATAATAAAGTGTTTTCAATCTATCTAATGTAAATAAGTAGTACCTTGTGCGGTCTGTTGGGGCAGTCTCGTGAAAGAGCCAATTCCATTCCAGTATAGATATGAACCATCTTAAACCGCTTCAGGAGACGATGGTCAAATGCCTCACCGTCAAAGAGTTTGACTAAGTATCTTCGTTTTCTCTGATTGCCATACTTTGCATGAACGTTTCTAAACTGTTGGCGCTGCTGACTAGACTCTCGAATGTGTGGTGGTTGTTCTCCAACTGGAAATAAACAAATAATATTTATATCAATGTTAAAATGATATTAGCGAATGATAGTGGTAAGATTCATAGTCACTTTTAGAGCAAAGCAAGTATGATATTCTGGCAAAGTTTGATGAAAGTTATAAGTTATGCAGCTTACTTAGGGGCCTCTAACATAGCTCAAAGATTGCCGTACTATACTAAAAGAGCGGATTTGTATTGTAACGTATTCGGCATACGAAAAAAAATAAAATTCATGAAATTCAAAATTACGACGAGAATTGTGATATCACTTCCATACTACTCTTTCTATTCTATTTGATTGTTCACCTAAATATGTCTAGGATAGGAGAACTTATTAATAAAAAGAACAAATTAATAAAATTTCGCAGCGTCTTGTACAAACATACACTTTAGTAGGTTCTTACAAATCCAGCTATGCTCCAAAGTAAATAGGTTTCTTCTAGGCAAACGTGCCACAACTTAGTCTACAGTGGCGCTTAACATCAGGCAGGCTGTAGCCAAACGTTGGCCTATTCCGTGTTAAAAAAATGCGCAATGCATTTTACCTTGCGATCTTCAAAGCGAGAGTGAATCGGTTCTTACTGGCTAAGCACGTTCCATCCTAGACCGTAATGATTGCTTACCATCAGGCGAAAGTGCAAACCCATTTCTTGTAAAAAATAAATATACGTATAAAAGGGTACTTCAAATCTAAAAATCTCTAATAATCTCTTGTTAACTTGTGATCATTGCGCCAGTGGACTGTATAATTTTGAACTTTGTGTGGACTATCCAAAACAATTTTGACACAGTGTGACATGGGCACATCAGCAATTTGCTGCTCGCCCATTAATCAAATAATTAATGCCAGCCCCAACGGAAGACCTGCGCTGATTGCTTCCAGTAATCAGCATTATGCTGAGTTGGGCTGTGTTGTGTTGGGGCAGACTCATTTATTTCCCCCCCGTGGGTCACTACCTTGGGCGTGGTGGGGGGGCCTAGTACCTGCTGCCGTTTTTACGGCCATAATAGGGAAGCCAAATGCGCCAAACCGGACTTCGTGTCTGGAGCGCTGTAGATGGGGCGGTCCGGTGGCGAGTTCGCCCGGACGATGTCCCCGCCCGGTCCCCTCCTGGGGACAGCTGGCCGGAGGGACGGTGGTGGGCCTTGCTCCTGCGTATGGAGAAGGTGAGAAGGCCAGGGAGACGGTGATTGTGATCTGCGCACAACCGTCGACCTCCCTGAAGGGGATTCGGGGTGACGGGTTAGGGGAGCCCGCCGCCACCAAGGTGCGAGTCCCGCTGTATGTACGGTGGTGTCAATCAATATGTTTGACACGCCCCGTTTGTACTGAGAAGGAGTTGTGTATGTGTGTGTGGTACACAAGAGAGCGCAAGCTTTCGAGCAGAGTCCTAACATTGGGACAGGAATCGCCAGGATGTGCTGCGGATGTATGCCTAGCCTCCCGCGGCCCTGATTCGCGATTCCGAGGCGGACATCCAGGTTTTTAGTGGGTATGCCGCCGAATGGTGTTAAGGCGGTGACTCCCACATCACCACCACAGCCTCATCCCCAGGGCTAGCTGGTGGTATACATAAAGGATTTTCCTGGTATATAAAAAAAAAAAAAGACTCATTTATTTATTGTATGTATGTATGTGTGTGTGTATATTTGGTAAATCTGTCTCAATAAATGGTTTTCTTTCTTTTTTTCTTAAATAAATAAATAAATACTTACAAATCGTTTGACCCAGCCAGAAAGATGCTCGGTGTACATGTTGTTCTGGAAGCGCGCGTCCACCAGCAGCACGGCGCCCCAGTCTCCCTTGTGGCGCACGCAGCGACCCACCGCCTGGTTCAACGCTCTTACACATGGAACAAATAAGTATAGTTTGTATTTATATACACGAGTTATCTATATATATAAAACTCAAAGGTGACTGACTGACTGACTGACATATTGATCTATCAACGCACAGCCCAAACCACTGGACGGATCGGGCTGACATTTGGCATGCAGGTCGATAATATTATGACGTAAGCTAGGAGAGGATTTTTGGAAATGCCACTTTTAAAGGGGTGAAATAGGGGATGCAAGTTTTACTTCTTAATGCGAGCGAAGTCGCGAGTTCCCACCAGTTAAAGAATAACAAAACATACAACTCCTAATCACTATAAAATAAAAAGTACTTGGAAATCCTAAAAAAAAACTTTAAAATAGTCTAAATGCCCTAGTGCACTGCTAGAGAGCAGCGTGCACAGTATACTGGCTGCATTACCGCGCTGGATTAAGTCCAATTATTATTGTTCAGGGTTAGGTGCCGACGATACTAAATGCGCATGGAGGAAACCTACACTCAAATTTGGGTTCTCACAAATACGAGTACATTCAGTAAAAAAAAAATATGAAAATCGGAAGTATTTTTTACTAACGCATTCGCTGCCCTCTTATTCTGTATGTCTATTTATACATGCCCCTTTTTGAATTTCAATTTACGAAGCGTATGGAAACGCATTCTTGCGTTCCGGGCATGTCGTTAATTCTCCGAAAACGCAAAGACACGCTATGAGCAGTCAAAGCGTTAACCTAGAACCAATAAATAAATAAATATCCCGGGACATTGCACACAGCGCCATCTAGCCCCACACTAAGCAAACGCTTGTGTCGCGGGTACTAGATAACGAATATAATACATTTATATACTTTTTTTGTAAATACATACAAACGACCAGACTCAACACAAGTATTTATAAATTTTAAAATTCATAAATATTTGTGTCATGCGGGAATCGAACCCGCAACCCCTAGATTAGAAAGCAGAGCCACTACCAACTAAGCTAACAGGCCAGTCGATCTAGCAAAGATATGTGGTAACTTTAACTTCTACAGCTCATGTAGAAACATTAGCTCTGACATTTCTTAGACTAGACAACGGATATAATACTTATATACTTTTCGATAAATAACTATAACATAGGGTTAGTAATGAAAGTAGATACTAACCTATAAGCCTGCACTTTGAGCCACTGCTGTCCGGTGAGCAGGTTGCGTTGTCGCGCGTACTTATCGTTGAACTGCATCTTCGCCTTCACAGCCATGTCGTACGTGTTGGGATACGGGACTCCCACCTGGAAACGATATAAGGATTACTTTACATACTAACGTTGCATTATTATAACTAGATTTGACTTTGATTTATCTCTATTGAGTCATATTTCGGGTCGAGGTTTTATTTTCAGGAAGGCCCTGACTCCCCCTCAGAATTAATTCGTTAGAGGAGTTCTCTTGTGCAGATACATCGTGGTGGGCGCCCAGGTCCTTCCACGGAAGACACTTGTCCTCGGATATGGTGGTCCTCAAACATTTCGGTTTCCTCACGAAAGTTTTCTTTCACCGTTAAGCGAGTGTAAATCCACGCTTAACTTGAAAATACAAGTCATTGGTGTAGAGCCGCATTCGAACCAGGGTGCGTCTGGATGAAAAGCACACACTAGTTCGCAGGAAACACAGCTTCTGGTTAAGTGCCACAATACGCCCATAGTTCCCAATTTTTGAGATTTTTTTGGGTTGGATTTCGACCTACTCATCCAGATGTATGGGAGGATATTTGTGTCATGTTTCGTGGTAATTAAATAAAGCTTAGTGACAATATTAGTACTGCTCCTCCCGGGGAGAGTGCGGGGATTTGTAAATGCATTTCCTCCACGAAAAAAAAGGGTAATACAACTGACAGTGATGACAGCCCTCGCCTGGCGGTCCTTGAAGTCCATGCCCTCAGACACCTTCCCGCGGTACACGGCGAGCAGCAGCGCGCCGCGCTCCGAGCACGCGTACTTGTAGTAGTCCTGCATATAACACACAATATATTTATTTATTAATCATTTGGCATTTTTTTAATCTCTACTTCATAGACTTAGTGCTTTTAAGCAAGCAATCACATCTGCAGTTTTGGTTTTAAAATTTTCCATTTGTCCGTCACACTTGGTTAGAGGACAGTCGAATACCACGTGCTGGACAGTCTGCTCGGGAGCTCAGCAGTTCCCAACTCCAGTTCTGATTCAATTCAGCACCATACTCGGCGTGGCTCCTCAAAGACAGCGGCCCTACTTTGGGGTTATAACACACAATATATGACCATTTAAGAAACCTTTAGCCCGTCTAAACTTTTATATAGGTACGGCTTTTGTAATTTTTTGTAAACAGTTTATCGCTTCTTGACAAAATGTATGGAGAAAAAGCGAAAGTATGTTCATTGGTCTGTTTATTCCGCTTTCAAGCCTCAACGGAACGACAGATCTTCGTAATTTTTAGAACCATGATAATATATGGTCTTGAAAGTGACCTGCAGGGTGTTTCACAAATTCGGAACGTTTCCGCTCGGAAACGAAACGCTAAAGACGTCAAAACCATATTTTAACCAATAACAGTCATCCACCAATCATAGAAGTTACAAGGAGTTCTACGATTTCCGAGCGGAAACGTTCCGAATTTGTGAAACACCCTGCTGGGCTACTTTTAAACCGAAACACACGAGCAAAACGCTCTGGCATCTACTATACAATATAATTTTTATAATAGTTAAAATTTGCGTTTTTGATAATATCGAGTATACCTCCATAATATCACTGTGGTCCCGCACGTTCCTGCTCTCTTGGAACACGTGCTTCAGGTCTAGTAGCTGCTTCCACACGCCTGTGTCCTGCCATCTGCATACAATAATATGGGAAATGTAATATAAAGTAGTACATACTATGAACCTTACTTATTCGTTTAAATGAAAATTAAAAGCGAAAATTGGGGAAATGAGAGGGATGAAGGCATTCAAGATATTGTTAAAATATAGATGGTCGTAGAATAGGAAGATTTCCGAAAGTACAGGAAATAATAAACTGATAAATACCAAATGTTCGTAGACACACACACACACTGAGAAGTAAACTTTCTTTCGTTTTTAATGTCCAATAAAAAAGAAAAGATTCATGTGCCCTGTAACGTTTGCTGTTTAGTTGCCTGTAACGCTATCATTTTTTTTACGTGTCGAGGTTTACGTTTGACTACAGCCTGCCTGATGTTAAGCATTGCTGCAGCCTAGGGTGTAACACGCTTACCTAGAAGATACCTATTAACTCTAGATTTGAAAACCTCTGGATTGCAGTTCGCAGGAAACAGCTTCTGGTAAAGTGTATCATAATAATTACCTGCTAACAAGTTTGTTCATGAGTTGGTAGGAAGGCAGAAAGCACAGCACGCCGTGCGGGGTCACGCGGCACACCCACAGTACGGCCTGCCCCAGCGAGTCCTGCGTGTCTACTTGGTTTGTATCCGTGCTCTTGCACGAGAGGGGGCGGCCATCTTGGTGCGTTGTTAGCGTGCCTATCCAGACCTGGAAATATGGTTGCAAAGTTAAAGTCGACTGTCGAGATTAGGCTGATAAATAGTGAACTATGAGGAATGCGGCTTTTTCTACATGTCTTTTGATAAACTTCCAGCATCATCATCATTATCAGCTCATGCTCTGTGCTCTCTTAGGGCAACAAGCATAAGCCTCCTCTTTCTTTTTTCGCCTCCAGGCGTTTCCTTCAGTATTCTTAGTTAAATTTCAAGTTTAATATACCGACATGTATTAATTACATTCATTTTTTAATAAAGATTATACATCTGTTTCATTTGCCGTGAATTTATAAATGGAGGAGAAAATAATTCCATACTTTTAGTTTTAGCCTAACATAGGTTTTTAAGGAAGGAAAGGTTAGAATGTTTCAATTACATAAGCATATATTGAAGGTGTATTACTCACTCTATCCGGCGGTATGACGTGGTTGGGACTGATTCTCAACGGGAAGTCAGTCACCAGTTCCGAGTGCAAGCTGATAAGTGGCTATTTGTTTGTTTATTTGCTTGCTTGTACGTTTGTTTATTTGTTGTGTGGTAATGCACTATTTTGTGTACATTTGACTGCCCTGTAAGCTTAGTTGGTAGTGCTCTGCCTTCTAATCTAGGGTTTGCGGGTTCGATTCCCGCATGTCACAAGTATTTATGAACTTTATAATTTATAATTACTTGTGTTGAGTCTGGTCGTTTGTATGTATAATAAGTATGTATTTACAAAAGAAAAGTATATAAGTATTATATCCGTTATCTAGTACCCGCGACACAAGCGTTTGCTTAGTGTGGGGCTAGATGGCGAAGTGTGCAATGTCCCGGAATATTTATTTATTTAAAAAGCTCACTCTATCCGGCGCTATGACGTGGTTGGGGCTGATCTTCAAGGGGAAGTGAGTCCCCAGCTCGGAGTGCAGGCTGACGAGCGGCGTGAGAGTGCCCGACGCCAGCACGATGCTGCGCGCCACCTGCAGCGCGGAGAACACCACGCCGGGGTTCATGCAGTACAGACGGAGGGACAGGGCTTCCGACTCCGTCATCTGAGGACGAAATATAGGTCTAATTGAAATAAAAGCTTACTTTAATGCTTAGAAATTATAATTTCCTTTTTTTTAGAAACTTAACTAAACTCGTGCCTTGAGGTACCTACTGGGACATTGTATAAACTAGTTCATTAAACGTGACTTTTACAAAGGCCGGTGAAAATGCCACCCTTTCCATGAAGTAGCTACATTATATTGTCCGAAAAGGATATAATGATTTCCATCACTCTTTGTTCGCATTAAAATCTTGGTGCCCATTCACCCAAAAAAGGAATAAAGAATATTAGTAAAAATCTAACTTTTTACTACACATTGTGGACTTACCTTTTCGCCTTTCTGTAAGACATGAAATTAAAAATTACGGTAATTTATTGTAAATTGCTATTTCACGACTTATGTGTGTATCTATCAGTATAATATACAGGATTACTTGCACAAATTATTAATATATGAGTCGGATTATAAAAGTTCTATTTGACGTTGTAAATGCTCATAATATATTATATATCATCTTAGGCCATAGCCTTTGCTTGCTATCAAGTAAACTATGGCCAAGTGCAAACCCGTTATAGTTAAAAAAAAAATTGCATAGTTTACAAGTAAACACGTAACAAAAACACAACGTTCAAGTTCATTTTATAAATTGATTGAGAGATTATAAAATATATTCACCTTCTTAAACTGCGAGTTCCGCCAGTTATGAACTCCATCCGTGTCTCCCGTGACGATCTTTACTAACATCGGCTTGAAGTCGTCCATGTATTTACCATCCTCGATGAAGAAATACCCTGGAATAGAATAAAACATGAGTTCGTTCGTATCTTTAAAAATATTTACAAGCATTTAAATTTTTAGCCCAAATAAGTGTCGGTATGTTCATATATTATAATATTAATTAAGTACTAAAGCCATCACGACAAAAAACCCAAGTTTTTTTTTTTTAAGAAGCATCACACATTCACTTGTGGTAAATCTAGTTGGCTTGTTCAGCTGTGCTTCTCACATAGAGCTATACACATACAGCTTTGCAACTACTACACTATAATATTGTAAGGTATAAGTATAATGTTGTAATTGTAAGGTATTTGAATATTTGTAAATGAAATAATTAATGTAATTGGTCGCGACCGTGTTAATTATCTAAATATGTAAAACTCAAAGGTGACTGACTGACTGATATAGTGATCTATCGACGCACAGCCCAAACCACTGGACGGATTGAGCTGAAATTTGGAATAAAGGTAGATGTTTTGATGTAGGCACCCTCTAAGAAAGGATTTTTGCAAACGCCGCTTTTAAAGGGGTGGAATAGGGGATGCAAGTTTTACTTCTTAATGCGAGCGAAGCCGCGAGCACCCACTATTAAATAAATAAATTATCAAAAAATACTTGTCTAACGGTGGCTAGAAGACATCAAGAAGTTTGAAAGCAACACATGGGCAAGAAATGAGCTGAATTGGGTTTTAGCGTGTGTTGTTTATGACATATATTGGGTTCTCTAGTAGTTGTTGATGATGATGTATATAATTACCTAAAGCAGTGTCTATATACTCTACAAGCGTGCCTGACTCTTTTTATTTTAATATTTATTTATTAAAAGGAGTTTTGTCATACATTGACTATGCCACTCCCGTATGGCTAGTAGCTAGTACTTACTTAAAGATAAATTTATATAGTTGTAGCAACTTTTATTCATCTCTGACTCTGTCATTTGTTTCACGACGGCAGCCATCTTGGGTCATAGACTCCTCGAACAATAGTAGCTTCAAAATTCGAAAGTAAAAAACAATAACGGATCTATCAACCGTACACGTTTAGACTGTTGTGACAACACGTTCTCAAACGATAGTAAAATCTAAGTATCAAATCATGAATCGCAGCCACAGAGGACAGTATGGCTAACTCTTTTTTCTATGGTCGCTGCTTAGTAGAATGTATGAATATTATTGAATACTTACCTAGAGCAGTGTCGATAGACTCTACAAGCGTGCCTGTAGACTGCGTGACGCCGAATAGAGCGCGAGGGTCGTTCTGTAGCTGCTGACAGAACTTCATCGCTGACTCGTGGAACTCTGGAATAGAAGAAAAAGTATAATAATTGATTTTTATGATTGACTTCATCTTTGAACGCTAATCTTTAAACTAGCCTAAGTTAGTACCTAATAGTAATAATTTTTAAAAAATAATAGTAGACACACTCAAAAATTTTGAAAAAGTCTAAAATAGAATAATAATGTACTGATATAAATATTAGGCTAGTTTTGTTCACACTAAGCCAATAGCTTACTGGTTTACTAGCGCGGGCTTGTTTTCCTGACAAGATACTGGAAAAGCCTCGTATATTGCGGCCATATTACTAAGATTAAGATAAAACCACAAGTAAAAGTGGCAGAGTACAAAAGTGATACGAACCAGGATATTGTTTGTTGCCAATGTTGTGACAGTCGAGTGACTTGATGAAGTGTTCCGCCTCCCACCAGTACACCGCCTCGCCGTTACTCACCGGCTTGCCTTCCAGCAACTTGCACTGATTCCTGAACCTGGGACAAAAAATCTAAATATACAAAACACAAAGGTGACTGATATAGTGATCTATCAACGCACAGCCCAAACCTCTGGACGGATCGGGCTGAAATATGGAATGCAGGTAGATGTTATGACGTAGACATCCGCTAAGAAAGGGGGCGGGCCCGGGAAAAAATGTCGTGAAATGTGCTTGAGTTTTTTACTTACATATCTGTATTCTACAAAGACTGCGGTGCCGCCGCCGCGGCGGGCCCGGGAAAAAACAGCTCCGTGAGTTCTAAGCGTAAAACGTTCTTACCAATCGTCCCAGTTCTTCATAACGAGTATCAGTCGGTCGATATCTCCGATGACATCTTGGTTGGCGCCGGAATAACGATACGTGGCTACTACTTCTAGTTCCTGAAATGTTAGAATTTCTTCTCTAAACAAATATATATTAGCGGTGTCCTGCGACAATGCTCGCGATTATTCGGAATAAAAAAAACAACACAATATTATACCAAAGAATAGTCAACAATATGTATATTGGTCTAGCGTATAATTATTCACACTTATTCAATCACATTATAAAAGAGAAATTTTTGAATATGTAAGTATGCGTATATTTGGATGCCATCTTACGCTCAAATAGCTAATCTGCTGCAGATAAAATTTGTTATTTATGGAACTACTTTCAATCTAGAATCATTGAGAGTAACGAGATATAAAAATAAGATCTATATACTCGTATGTATACTTTAGACACCTGAATACCATGCGTTTTTGAAAACACTTTCTGTGAAAAAAAGTCTTGAAATTGGTAGCTAGATAATAATAATAAATAATAATAAATATTTCATGACATATCACACAGCGCCATCTAGCCTCATACTAAGCTTACGCTTGTATCATGGGTACTAGATAACGGATATAATACATATACATATACATAAATATATGTTATGTTTCCTTACCTTCAGAGCGCTCTGTATGTTATCCCGTGTGAACGTAAAGGTGGCAGCATCTCTGCAGATGTCCTCGATGTTGTGCGCCTCGTCCACTATCACTATGTTGTCTTCTAGGTTTATACGCATCTGGAACAGGTTATTATACATATTTATTGTTAATTTATAACCAAGTTAGTTTAAATGAGACTGTCGAACGTGGTGTGAGTTTTCAAACTGTAATAGGAACCTTTGACTTGGCTTAGTGTTAGTTATATGTTAAATAGATGTGACTAATCGTGTAGTTTCTATCGGCACTATAGCACCTTGCTATTTGTCTACAAAATAGAAAGCAAGGGGTAAGCGTTTGTGTATCTATGCTTACTAATAGGTGATCATCGTTGTTTTAAAATGAACTATTATTGGTATTTTTGGAATCGGTTTTTAGCATATTTTGAAGCGTTTTTTGGTAACTGTTAGAATATTTTATGCGAGTATACCTTAAGCAACAATAAATATGTTGATTTTTATAGATTATAGATTTTTATAGGCATAGATTTTTAAGCATACATTTTAGTGTTTTCAACGATAATTATTTAATTATTTGGTAAGCGTACGTCGAGCTTTCAAAGAAGAAATCTGCAAATACTTACACTACTCCTAATAGAAGGTTCAATCAAGTAATTGTAAGGGCAGAACACACTATCAGCCGCAGCCGCCATTTCTCTAGCAGCGAAGTACGGACAGGCCGTGAGTTCATGACCTGCTCTTACAAGATCTTCTAGGTCGAAAGCTGGAGGTAAGCGTTCGTGTTCCAACGCTTACCATTTGGCAATCATAGTTATTTTAATGTCTCTACAATTTGGTAGCTCTTGCATAGATTTTTAAGCACACATTTAATTGTTTCATTGATTATTATTTAACTAGTAAGCATACATTAAGTTTTTAAAGAACATATCTGTAAATACTTACACTACTCCTAATAGAAGGTTCAATCAAGTAATTGTAAGGACAGAACACAATATCGGCCGCAGCCGCCATTTCTCTAGCAGCGAAGTACGGACAGGCTGTCAGTTCATGACCTGCTCTTACTAGATCTTCTAGGTCGAAAGCTGGAGGTAAGCGTTCATGTTTCAACGCTTGCCGATTGTCGTAGTATTTGCAGTTGGTTTCTTCGCGAGAACGGTGCGTGTCGTCTTTGGGGATGATTTTCTGTAAGGAGAAAGAGTTTGAGTAAGTGAAACTTTACATAAATATTATATACGTAAACATGATAATATGTATCATAAAGCCCCCCGTAGCTCAGCTAGCGGAGGCAGTCGCATGCGATTACCAAAGTTAAGCGGTCGACGCGGTCAGTCCTTGGATGGGTGATCGAAAAGTGGCATTCCATTTTGGGCGTTTCCGTGGGTCAGGTGACACGTTAAGTTGTAGGTCCCGGCTGTTTGTCTAGTACGGCAGTTTTTAAGCCATATCAGAGGAAGACCACGAGAAACTTAACACATGTTACCATTGTATACTGTATATATTGTATACATAGAATTATCTCGTTATTTTGTGGACATAAACCACGAGAAACTTATCTCGTGTTGTGTGATGCTCATCATGGGTACTCGATAAAGGATATAATACATATATACTTTTTTTTGTAAATACATACTTATTATACATAGAAACGACCAGACTCAACACAAGTAATTGCAAATTTTAATATGCATAATTACTTGTGTTGAACCCACACCCCTAGATTAGAAGAACAAATACTGTTTTGAAAAGACAGGCAAGGAAAATGTATTATGACGTGAATTGTTTTTTGACTTTGATTGTTTTTTTTAAAAAAGGAATCTAACGACTTAATTGATTTTATGAAACAAATCAAAAGTGAGATTGACGAAGCTACAAATACTTTACTCAGTCATTCGGACAGCAACACTGAAAATTTGAGTTTTTGATTAAAAGTTTATTTTTTATTTATTTTGCATAATTCTATTTAACAAAAAGATATTGGAGTCCAAAATACTAGTTACATATTATGTATTGTGTGCGCGACAGTACGCATGCGCAGCAATCCCCTCCACGTATCGGCCACCGCTAGAGTTACGTGCCGACCGGTGTAAGCCTGCTAAAACATCTAACAGTTTCCACTGCATTGGGATTGAGTTATATAATAGATTGCCCCAAAATATTATTAAATGTACCTAATAACAAAACTTTGATACTAAATTGTGTTCGTCAGCACTTAATGGATAAAACCTATATAACTTATACACCGAAAGACGCTATCGATGATAAAGACTTATTTAGAGATATAGACAAATTACTTTGTAATTAATAAATTATTTAAATTTACACTGTTGACTGTTGTGTGTAAATATTATGTAATGAGGAATTGTAAATTGACGTTTCTAAGAGCTTGTAATTGCATACAGAATAAAAACTTTGATTGATTGATTGCCTACCTTGATTGGTCTAACCTTGATGATGCATTCCAACCCGATTTCGCCTACGGCGAACGTATTTCCTACGGGTAAGTTACTGATGCGTCCTCACAAGACTAATATGCCCTATTTCAGCGGTGAATGTTCTAGAACAGTTGCTACATGTGAGGATGCCATTGGTCTCACCTTAACACACCCCCGACACATGTCATTCTTGCTGGGCCACATGTGGCGGTCGTACTCCCGGATGCAGCTATATTCCCGGCTTGAGAGCACCGCCATCTTCATGCTGGAGCAGTAAGACGTCCTCCCGAACTCGGCTATCACCTGCTGCAGCTGCTTGTGAGTCCTGGCCCCGTAGTAGATGGTAGGAACGCTGCAATCGACAAGCATTGAGGTCCTGCTGTGAAGGTTATCGATGAGAGCGCTGAAAGTTTTTGGGCGGTTTCAAATTTGCATACCTTCATTTAATATTTCGGTTCATAATGTAATTGTAGCATTAAAATTAATTTAGTTGTAAGTTTAATTAACAAAAAATTTTGTAAATAGGTAGATTTTAGTTCAATAAATTTGATTTGATTCAGGACATTGCACACAGCGCCATCTAGCCCCTACTAAGCATGCGCTTGTGCCATAGGTACCAGATAACGGATATAATACATACCTATATACTTTTATTTCGTAAATACATATATATTCTACACTAGCAGTGCCCGCGATTTTACTCGCGGTAATTTCATACAAACTTTCATCCCCTATTTATCCTCTTGAGGGTAGGATTTATCAAAATCCTTTCTTTGCGGATGCTTAGGCCATAACATCTACCTGCATGCCAAATTTCAGCCTGTCCAGTGGTTTATCAAAGTCTGTGTCATAGGCGTCTCTGATTAGCACCCTCAACTTTCCCCATTGAGGAAAAAAACTCATTTCATTAATGCCAAAATCATTCCATCTTTTTCACACAAGTGGAAAACCTATATTGCGCGAAAAGGATGGTACGATTTTGGCCGCCATTTATAAAACCTATATTTAATGAACTGGGTTCTATATGTCATGCAACTACTTATACCACGAGCGCATATTTTTTTCGCATTTTTTTTTGAGTAAACTTGCGGGGCGTTGCTAGTAAGCAATAAATAAATAAATAAATATATTGTAATCAGATTTTATTTACTTATTTAGTAACATACCGTAAGTTCGGAGCCTCCAGGTCAGCTTGGTTGGGCTTCTTCTCCGGAGTGTAGTGTCCAGGGTTGGAAGTAGACCCGTCCACCTCCATAGCGCCGCACTTGCGCTTCTTGTGGATACGCACTTGGCCCTTTTCTGGCGAATCTGTAATTAATATAATAAAAATACTAATTTATATGTACATAGTACTTTACTAGTTTATTATAATGTACTAGTTTATTGTAATAGATAGATAAGTAGATTAACTCTTTGTTGTTGACACAAAATTTAAAAAAAACGGTATATCATCATCATCATCATGTCAGCCCTTGTTCACCCACTGCTGAGTATAGGCCTCAGTGAACAAACAATAACTATACTAGTGCCACAAGTGGCGGCCCTATTGTTAAAAGCAAATAATATTTATTAAAGTAAGTCTTCGAGTACTAGTACATATTTCTAAGTCCTTTGCACTCCTGCTGAGTGCTGAACCAATTCGAGTAAAATTTGGTATTGAGATAGATTAGACCTGCGTGACTACTATTGAGTTTACTATTGAAGAAGTAAATTGATAGTTAATTAACTGTTTTTGAGTTGTAATTTAAATGCTGCGCAGTGTCAAGAAAACAAATCATTTTTTTAAATCTACATTCTACAACCAGACAAACAAAATTCTTAGTAAAAGATTGTATTACCTCCTTCAAAACTAGAGCTCGGTTCTTGGCGTTTCGTGTTTGTGCTATTCGTAGTATGGTTTGGTGACTGCTTATCATAGATGCTTTTTTCACCTGTTTAAGATGAAACAAACAATGTGTAAAATGTGTATGTATAGATTCAAAAATGGAATGGATTTTGATGTTCCTTTATAAAACCCGGCTCTTAACTTGAGTTTTATGAGAATAATAATTTCATGTCTTTCACACTAGAAGAGCTATTTTGAGTGACAAGGATGAAATGATTTGGGTCGCCATTTATAAAAATCACATTCAATGAACTGGCAACTAGATTTTATTTAGTTTATAATGATTCATTTATTGTACAAATAAGTTCATAACACAGTATTAGAAACAACACTACCTGAGCTTAGACAAACATAATACTTATATACTAGGTGCATAATAAGTGTGAACAGTGATACCCATGTCCAAAAACACAAATAAAATCTTACCATAAGAGTTTTTGGAGAAGAACTTGTCAGGAGTTGTGGGTGGTTTCTTCATGGGGCTGGTGACCTGCTCCATGGCACCGTCTACTCCATCCAGGTCGGGGTGTAAGGAGAAGTAGGCCTTGGCTTGTAGCTCCGCTTTTGCCTCTGAAATATTGTTGACAATTGAGCTTTTTAGTTTTTTTGTGCATGTGATATAGGGTTGAATTGTTTGTATAAAAAGCTTTAAAGTATGCAATTAACACTAAAGTTTTCCACTCACATACACAATATCACATGAGTGGCAATCCTAATTTTAGTATTTTAAATTACACTCAGGCTTTTAATAGCTAAAAAGAGTAACAAAGCTGACATTCACTAAATTATGTAAACTTATTGGTTAACAAGACAACAATAGAAACACAAAAAATGAAGTATTGGCATACAAAGGTAAGTATTTATTCAAGATAATGCTTGATTAGCACTTGCCTGATCTTAAACCTAGTTGCAGTCTACAATCTAACCTTGCCTAGAAGAAACTATCTAGCATTCAACTTAAAAACCCAGTCAAGAAGATATTTTTTTCTATATATTCTTTTCTATCTACAATCAGTATTACTATAAGCAGATGTGGTCTGTGCAATTGTTGTAAGCAGATAAAAATAAAATAATGTGTATTATTATGCTTAAGCTAGTACAGATTTATGAGTTATTTTGACAATTGACCCACACTATGGTTGTTTAACTTAAACTTATTGGAAAATGAGTTAAAATAATCACAATCGGCAGGTTGTGTTATTTGGTTGTTATTAGGCAGGTATTTCTGCTACCATCAGAACGGCTTAACCAACTAGGCTACGGTCTACTAACTGCCAGGCGCGAAAATTTACATTTCCAATCATTTCAGACATTTTCTATTAAGTTTAAGTTACAGATGTGTCTTTTTGCTGTATAATATAATGAATAGAAGAGATAATATGAAGTAGGCTTGATGAGCTGTTGATGCATGAATACCAGGCTCAGGTGCTTTTGTTTTTTTTATAGTGTTGGTGATGGGTCCAGCCCTCTTAGACAAGCGGCATATTGTAGTAAGGGTACTTGCTCACTTATGGAATAGAAAGACCAATGTAAGGGATTGAAGTAAAATTTCCCCCGCAGAGTGTGATGATGTCAATCCCATACATTGCTCTTTCTATTCCCTATGTGCGTGACAGTACACTCTCTAAACTACGCCTCTTGTCTAAGGGGGCTGCAGAGCTAGCATGGGACACTAATAATTTTTCCACCATTTTTGAATTCCTGACAACACCAAGTTATCATATATATCCTCATAAATGATAACTTGGTTGGGGCATGTTATGCTTCTGTTATTTCATTACACTTACTTTTCTCATTACTGAGCCAGCCAAGTGCTGCACAAAGCAACGCTAAGGTCTTCCCAGACCCTGTTGGGCTCTCCAGCAGGCAGTTCTGACCTCTCTTGATAGCTTTGATTAACTGAAATTAGAACTCAAGTTGAAGATTATAAAAGTTATTTTTACTTTAGACCCTTCCTGTATTTAATAAGTAGTTGTAACATATAATACAAAAAACGGAAATCCTAATTCACATTATCATTGCCACCAAAAAGCTCTTTTATAAATTATCAATGTAATAAGTATTATTATCACAAATTACAATTATACAGCATTGTTAAAAGATAACAAATTACTAGGAATTAATGAATGGTTAATGTTAGCTACATCTTACATGTTGTTTTCTTGTACATACCATCGACATAAGAGCCACTTGAGCCCCATAAGGATTCACAGGCAAATTTATATTAACACCTTCAATCATCCTATTTATCCCTGGATCTCTAGGTTCATCAGGCTGCTTAAAAGACATAGGTGGTGGAGGAACTCTTTTAAAATCTTGTAGTTTACTTGTAGAAGCTGCCGGTACCGGTTTATCATCATTTATTCTTTTATTTGATGAAGGAAAGAGGTTTTTGATAAGCACACTTTTTTTCTCCTGTATTGCAGCCAATTTTACACAAGAGAGTTCCTCGTCTGATGACATGAGGTCTGTGTCTTCATTTTCCTTATCGCTAGTATCACTACTTAATATTATTGTACTGTCTCTCACAGGTTCAATAATTTCTAAGAAACTGTCATCGTCGTCCGTTAGCTCCATGCTTTCCATTGTGAATTCTCAAAGACTGACACTCTTTGATTTTATCTGATATCACTTGATCTTTTCAATCTTGAGAGTAGCCTCAACTGTTAGATTTCTTTTTAGATAATACAAATTGACTGAATCTTGTGTAAATCCAAACAACATAATCGGAAACCGCTGTTTTTTTACAAACCATAACCAAAGAGCATGCAATGCAGAACAACAATAAATATGAATGATTTCAATTTTCAATGTCATAATAATTAGAGTTTGCCGAACAGAGGGCCATTGGTGAAATTGCGGTAATACCGCAGAGGCCAAAAAAAAGCGCCATTCGGTCAAACCAAAGCTAAAAATGTACAACATGAAATGAAATATAAATATCTAGTTTCATTTGATTTGAATTTATGTCTTTGCATTGGGGTGTGAGATATATTTTAGATTTATATATTACAAAGAAAAGTTATCCTATAATATCATAGTATAAATTATTTTTAAAATTTTTGAACGTACTAACAGCTGCTGACCTTGTCGTTGGCGTTTTCTATTTCTATGTTTTGAAAACAAACAGCTGTCAAAAAATTTGTTTGTTTTCGTGCAGAAACGCCTGCTTGGGTTATTTTATTTTTTTCATCCAGACGCTACGCATGGCGTGATGTTATTATCACTATACAAAGTCTAAATGTTATGCAATATAAACTACACGATAAACTGTAGCGATCACTGACCGGCGCCGTATATATAGCTACGGTAGGTAACCGGAATCTCACCGTTGTATTCACAATAATGCTCGTCAGGAGAGTCATATCCAATTGTTTGGGGCAATTTTTCAGGCGAAATATGTGTATTTTATTCATGTACGATGGCAGCCAGGATGCGGACAGCGACTACAGCTTTGTTTTGGCGGCAAACAGAGACGAACTGTACCGGAGACCTTCTAAAAACATGGAACCTTGGAGTGATGACCCTCAAGTGATAGGAGGTAAGGATAAACTCAATAAAATCAATGAAGTTCTTGAGTGCATAGTGCATCTATAAATTTAATTAAGTCTATTAAAAATATATTACACATGAAAGCTTTGTTTTAACTTTTATACTTGCATATTTTTAGGTCGTGATTTAGAAGCCGGAGGTACATGGCTAGCTGTATCACCTATCAGAAGAAAAGTTGGGATTCTTCTCAACCTACCTAGAGACCCCAAGCCTGATGCAAAAAGTATGAATACTTCCTCCATTAGCAGTTGAAAGTACTATTGCATAAAAATAATTGAATAAATATATAATCAATTAAACAAAATGAAAACTTCAATAAATTATTTTCTTTTTCAGCTAGAGGCAGTTTAGTAGCAGACTATGTTAGAAGTGAGACACCAATCAAAGATTATTTAGATGGGTTAAAATCATATGTGAAAGAATGCAACAACTTTGTTTTCATTGCTGTTGAACTAAGGTAAGAACAGAGATAGTCTTATCATATTATATCTGAAAGAGTCCATTTGTATTTTATACAGAATAGGTTTACATTTGACAGCCCATCTAATGTCACCACTGTAGTTTAGAAGGCTCTTGGCTACCCTGAAACATAAATCAGTTTCTCTTGTGACGTGACATTGGCGAAATTGCAGCAGTACCACAGCGGCAATAAAAAAAACAAATCAGGTATTTTTTTCATAAACTTTGGTATCAATTTGCTGGGCACATTGTCCTCTATCTTTAGGGCAGACTTTGGACTTTGGCACTTGTCTTTTAACCTTGTCAAAATATTTTCCAAGTACTGTATTGTTTTGTAGTTGTTAAGTGTATTTAGTTTTTTTGCTTAATTGTGTCAATAAAAGGCACTATCCAATCAAATGTTGTCAACTAAAATAACAATCATAAAGATAAATAGTCTTTCTATTATCTTTGTTCAAATAAATGATGGTAATGATGACTGGCTGCACCCAATTGTTTAACCAACTTCAAGAAAAGGAGGGTATCAAGTCTACTGAAAGTTTTTTTTACTTATATAAATATTTATTCAGTGACATTACACACAAGGCAATACTAAATAAACACTCTGGCTGTGATGTGTTTGTCGATGGCTGGATGGAGCTGCTGTCAGTGAGCTTACAATACTGTGAACACTCGCAATATGTGGCATCAATCATTACAATGTGAATTTAAGTGTGATTATTGATATTTGTTAATGAAATAATTAATGTAATTGGTTACGACCATATTAGTTATTATTAAATAAATAAATAAAAATAAATAAATTAAAAAAAAACTTGCCATTAGAGATCAATCAATCACTTGATCCCTAAGCCATGATTTTAGCAGGATACATTTTGGATTTTTCAAAGATAATAATGAATCTAAATATGTATAAGTAATTAGTACTGTTTTCATGTCAACAACAACTCAATTCTGATATTGATGTCTTTTGTTATCAAAATATAAATGCTATCTTATCAGTTATTTGTTTGTCTGCTTTCTATTGTTACTCATATCTGTTTGTGGCAAGTTGTTAAATACCTAGATTGATCTAGAGCTAACAAAGAACGTAATGCCTAGAATCCTGCTGTAAAGTTCCACACACAATTTATAGTATAAAAAAAAACTGTTGTGAGAGGCTACTTTATTCCTGCATTGGAGAAAGTGTAAACTCCACTCAGACTGTATTTATAAATAAAAAGAATATATATACCTAGTGTAAATAAAAGATCATTTAATATATATTATATTGTGTCTCTAGATACTAAACTAGGTGTTGTATTTTATAAATATGATGTATATTTACCTTTATTTTATTGATAACCAACATGATATGGCAATTGTTGATTGTATATCAAGTTTAAAGCAATTGCTGTTATCAATAAATGAATGCAAGAGAGTTGATAATTTACTATGAACAACCATATTTACTTGTTGTATAGATGATTTTATTTTGCACTAGTTATGTTATGTTTACAAACATATTTTCTTTTCATTATTTCAGAAACCTGACTCCTTCAGTATACACATATAGCAACGAGAGCGACCTCCTGTCGACCCACGCGGAAACATTCCTAGGCTTCGGCAACAGTCTACCAAACACACCTCTAAAGAAAGTATGTATTTTTATTTATTTTATGTTATAAAACTAGTGGACGCCCGCGGTTTCGTTCTCAATATTTCGGAATAAAAGGTAGCCCATGTCACTCCCAGGACCTCACACTACCCACATACCAAAAACCATGATGATCGCTTCAGCCGTTTTTGTACAATGCTCAAACAAATAAGCTGACAAAGAGGTAGAAATTCTAAAAACTGTTGAAACATGTTTTGTTATCGATTTAAAGTATACTTACCCAAATCTTTCCCTTTCAAATATCTTCTTTTATACGTAAAGATAGTTAATAAATAGTTAATGTGTGTTTTAATAAAGATTTTTCTATTTCTCTAAGGTGGAGGCTGGTAGATGCAAACTCAAAGATATCTGCAGTCGACTGAACAAGATTCAACAGAAGAAACAGTTGGTAGATGAGCTGATAAATATGTTGAAATCGGAAGAAAGGTAATTTGTTTCTTATTTTCCTATACATCTATAATTAATCAAGTGCTTCAAGTGGCGCCCTCATTATATAAACGCTTTACCAACCCGTACATAGTGTAATTAGCAGATCAGACATCCAACCGAATTAAAATAGTCATATAAGTTAAGCGACGTCATTGATTTTGTGTGATCTATAAATTAATATTCCGGGACATATCACACAGCGCCATCTAGCCCCATACTAAGCAAACGCTCGTGACATAGGTACTAGACTAGATAACGGATAAAGTGCCAAGAGATTTCTTATGAGCGTGCCCATAGGTTGAATGAAACGATATGTTGTAGTTCCCGCCTGATTTTTGCAAGAAAGGTCTTATAAGATATATCTTAAGTCTTATATTGATTACATACCTATTATTATGTTTGACATGATTTTAATAACAAAAATTTTCATTATTTGATTAATAAAACTAGACATATGTAACTTCTAAAATTTTATAAAATAAAATAAACTAAATGTTATAAATTCAATTTGACGAGATATTGTAATTTGTGTAGCATATTCTGTGATATTAGTACTTATACCTATACCTATGTATGTTACAACTTTACATTATCAATAAAGATTCTTTATCTTTATAGATTCAAAACAGATGGTTTCTATTGAGTAAGCGCACTTCATTTTAGACCATATTTCTGCTTACCATCAGTCAAATTATAGTTAAGTGTAAACATATATTATATCAATTAAGTAATACATAAATTAACTAATTTGTATTCCAGGCATCTTCCTGACCCGGAGTTAGAAGCCAGGAGTCCTGTGAAAACATCCCACCTCAGTACGATATTTGTACGCATACCGGAAATAGGATATGGGACAAGGTACGTATATTATCAACTTTACAAATTTTATATAAAATAACAAAACTGATTTACAAGTTTCACTAGTAAGTATGTTCTTTTGGGATAAAAAGTACTCTGTATCTCTCAGGGCCCAATAATCTTCACACAAAAAATTAAACTGGTCTGTCGCTCTGTTTCGTAGCTCAGTTTTGGTTTGTAAATAGAATGAGAATTCTCAAATTTAAGTTATTCTTATGAATTACGTCAAAAACTGCAAAAGTACGTAAAAAGCGATTAAAACTAAAACCGGCTTCTTCTAGGCAAGCGCGCTAAATCGTAGATTATAACATTGCTTAACATCAGGCAAGTTGTAGTCAAGCGTGAGCCTATCTCATGTAAAAAAAAACTCATGTATCGCGCCAGTTTTGTACTCTTTTTAATAATGACACGAAAAAATGTCTTTTCTATTTCAGGACACACACCCTGATGCTAGTCACGAAATCAGGCCACGTGGATGTAATAGAACTGACTCTGCAGCCACCCATAGACATTGACAATCCTAACTGGCATAAAAGTGAATTCCAGTTCGATATTAACAGCCATTTGTGATAAATAATACTAAATGAATTTATGGATTAATAATGTGTACATGATGAGATTTGGATTCAATCTATGCAGGACCGGCACGAGTGGCGTACAAGAAGAGAGGCCTATGCTCAGCTGTGGGCGATAACGGGCTGATGATGATAATGATGCGATTTTATAAAATAGTCTTCTATTAATGGGAAGAGATAGAAATTTATAGCAATAAAAGAGTCGGTAACCTGGAGATGTCAACACTGCAATAAAAGAGTCGGTAACCTGGAGATGTGAACATTACAATACCATGGGTGTCTGATGTTTGACAAGAGGATGATATGATGGTAGGGTGCTATCTGATGGTGCCCACCAAGCTATACAACTACTCACAAGTGATAAATAAATCACCTAGCACAGAGAACAGCTCAATTACACAATTAATCATATGGTAACAGACTACAACTTTGATCAGTGACGGCATTCCAAACACAATGTTGCTGCCCTGCTGGTGTGGGTCACATTAGGTGGTTAAAAACCTATTGAGTCAAGATATATAATATAATGTGAAAGCTGTCAATGTGTCCCTGTATGAATTGTTCCAAGATGTTTCTTTTTATAGTCTTATTGTTAACATTGTTTAGTATCAATTGCAACTTTATGATCTCATATTGCAAGTCAATTTTGTAATTTATCTACACTAGTCTTGTTATTCTCATTTCTGTATAAATTCCTCTCTTTACTTCATTCCCCTTGCAAAACATTATCAAAAAATTATTAATTTCATCAATAGTTATAAAGAAAAAAGACCATGAATATTTGTGCCATTGACTTTATAAAAACTAACACTTTTGTTAAAAACCTTAATTGATAGATATGTGTAATAGGTTTATGACATAAAACATGTTGTTTATTGTAAGATTTTATTTTAATGTTCACAATAAATATATTGAAATACATTTTGTGTACTTATTACTGCAAAGACCATTTTTCAGCTTTGAAAACATCTGGGATACAAAAATCTTTGTCTTGTTCTAGTACACAGCCTAGGAATTTTGGCACATTTAATATAGTGCCCGATAGGATGTGTGGGAACTTATTCACTTTATCTTCAACATAAGTGAACATTAGTCTTTTAGATATGAAATCTCCGCTCAAAGACAGGTTACCAACTTCAATATAGCAGTCTAAAGAAGTCGAGTACATTTCAACTGACAATCGTAGAGATTCCCACATTTGTAATTTCTCTGCTGGAAATGTTACCAAGCGAAAATGATATCCAAATTCAGAGTATATGGTCTTCAACGTATTAGTTAATTCATCGAGCATGGTTTCCAAATCATCACTGGTTTTTGTCACTCCAAATACTTCTACAACAGATGCTTGGCTCACATGAAAGAGACTGTCTTCATCTGAAGCTGAAGGGGTGTACTGTCGGCCCATTGAGAAGTATTTCAAAGGCATCACTTTAGGGTGTAGAACAGTTTTAGTATGGTATGCCATAAAGGAACACAGGGAGGCACTTCCAGTCAAATGCAAGCGACTATCTTTGTTCACTTTTGTTTCTTCATTATGATGTAAAATAAATGTTGTATCAGAACTGGTGTGATCTTGACCACAACCTTCCAAAATTAGACTTTTTACAAAATCTGTGTTTGAAAATTGCACAAAGTTATTATTCCTCAAGATTTTATTGAAACAGAATTTTGCTCCGAGCTCAAATATGGCTGCATCACCTGTGAGGTAATAGTTTTCATTCTTTTTGAATTTTATCAGGTTCAAGTCTTGACCAATCTTCAAATGATTCTTGTTGTTTTGTGGTGGAGATAGATAGGTATAAACAACTGATTCTTTTCCAGGGGGTGTCTTAGAATGTAAGGCATTAGGCAGCTTCAGGGCTTCAACCATAGCAGATTCTTCAGCTGACCATAGAGGAACTTTCAACTTCTTAATATTTTCTTTCAGTAAATCTAATTGTATTTTTAATCTTTTAGTTTCCTCACCTTCAGGATCACTCTTGAGTAGTTTACCAAATTGTTGTGAAATTTCCGACTTCTTTTTCTCATATTTAGCTTTTTGAGTTTTCAAATCATCATAAACTGCCCACAAGTTTTCAATTTTAGTCAAATTAACATCAGACTTTCTGTGATTTAACTGTTGCTGTAAATTTTCCTTTTGTTCCAATAAATTTGGGGTTTCTATGTGTGGTGTGACATAAACAAACTGATCAGTTGCTTTCGAGCCATTTATAAAGAGTGCTGAATGTCTAATGTGGCTTACTTTACAGTCTTTTATAACATTAACAAGTATGTTACGCAGCATCGTCTACTTTTATCTTCTTGTTTGGACTAACTTCTTCAAGTACTGTGTCTCCGTCTTCGTCTTTTACGTCTGTTTTGATGAAGTTTTGTGATTCAATTTTTCGTTTAGCCGCTTGTTTGAAATTGCCGTGTCCTGCCGCTCGCTCGGACTCCTCTATACTGTAAGGTTCTAGCTCTAAGGCTTTTAACCTCCGTTTATGGACCTTTGTTTTGAAGTGCTCGTTTAAAGCTTGTTCGTCTATGAAATAGCGAGCACAATGAAGGCAGTAATGCTGAGCTGCGCCAGGCAGGTCCAAGTCGACGTTCTGGTTCAGTAATTTATCTGCATTTTCTGTAACAAAATAGAGACAATGTTTCAAAACATAACCTCCAAAGCAAACACCATGTGAGTGGAAAACAAGTTTAAAGATTTCGTACCTTCTTTTATGTCCTCATCAATTTGATCCAAGTCCTTCTTGCGGTTTCGCACTCTCCACCGCTTTTTTAAGTGAGTATCACCGCAGTGGTATTTCTTGCGTTTGTATGTCATTATTTTCCTTTCGCAGATTTTCTCAAGAGAGATTTTCCGAATTTGACGTTTTGTAGTGCCTGTTTTTGACAGTCGTCAGTATTATGACATTGACATTTATTGAATTAAGAAGACAGGCAAGCGATGAGGCAAGTGTTTGGCGGCAAATTTAAATGTTGATAACAAAATTAACAAACCATAAAAAAAAAACAAAATTAACGAAACGTTGTTTTATTTTATTGTACTAGTCTTTGTCCTATCAGCAACTGGTAGTCATATAAGCAGCTCATTCAAAATAATTCAGCAATAAACAGTCTATAAGAACCGTAGGTACCTGTACGTTTCATTAGGTACCGTACTACGTAATAAGCCACTTACACTTTTCATCTTAGACTGCTATTGGTACTTTCACCCCTCGTCTGGCACATATATATACCTCTTCGGCATTGTTTCAGAAGCATCCCTATTGAAGTGGCGCAAATCCAAGATGGCGTCGCGACTAACAATGGTGACATTATCTGGATTAAACAGGGGATGCTCTAATGAAAGTATTGGGCCTTCCTACCGTCTAGTTCCGATGTAAGCACCCTTGCAATCTGCCGAGGCGAGTGGTTTTTGAGATCACTTCAACTGGCGAAACGCGCAGCCTGTGTGCGTAGTGGTGTTTGCTATTTTGTTTTTGTAGGCGTTAGATAAAAATGTTATGTACTTATAGGGATAGTTAATTAATTGATTAATTTAGTTTAGACAGATTTAAAATCATGTAATATACGTTTTGTTTGATTTTATATACCTACGCAGAATCAGCTAAAACCTGATATTGTTATTATTATAATAGTTCGTAGCTTTTTAGACTCAAAACGGCCGCGGCGTGGCCATATGTAGTTAGGTAAGTAGTAACCCTTAATACGATTTTCGGTCTTACTATTGTTCTTTACTTTTTGTTATCTTGGAACATATTCGATCATTTGAATGTACGGTGATACGAGTTAAACAAAATAATCTAGTAGGACTTTGCTATCGAACGGATGCATATTAACGTCGTTAACAAAAGCATCATTACCATCATCCGTTTCTGTTGCAATTAAAGTGGTTGTTTAAGTAACTACAGACATCCTTAAAAGTTGTTATTTACCCACCAGCCAACCAATTTTATTCTAGCTAATATTTTTTAACATTAGGTACCAATTGGAACAACGTACGTAATATGATTTCTACATTCGTATAAGATTATTTCTTTTTAGTTTCTGTTTCACCTTTAGAATGATTGGCAGTTTTAAGCTAGATTAAACAATAATGGTGGTTTGAGCATATTTACGGCATCTGAAAAAGTCCCTTTCAGCGATAAAGGCGCTCAACGTTATAAGTTGTACCGTAGATACTCCAATTAATTATGTTTCTTTTTAATATTTATCTTCTAAGGAAATAAAAATACAGAATAAAATGAAGAGAGGAAAGTAATAAAGTAAAAAGAAGGAAAGGAGCTGTAGGACACACACACACAGTAGCAAACACGTTTGACAAAAAATGCACAAAATGAGTATAAGAACAATATTATATCACCTATTTATCTATACTGTTCCCCACGCCTTTTTGCCAGCTGAGTTTATCAGTTAGATAATAGTAACTACCTACTTACCTAATCTACTGTATTTTATTCATCGCGATATTTTATCAATAGTGCACGTATACTTACTTATACCTATATTATTTGTTTATAATAATTCATTGTTCGTAGTGTAAAATCGTGTGTTGGCTTATTTAGTTTTAAAGCAAATTGATTGTTTTGTGTGAGATGAGATATGGGATATTAAGGTGGGTTGTTGTTTGTGATTATTTTATTAGAGCGAGTCTTTGATAATTACAAGAAATGAAGATGATATTCGATATGTAGTGTCTATAGTGCTTAAACAAGCAAACCCTTAGATTAATTTATTATTGTTGGGGGAAATATTATTAAAATATTACAATCACTTAGATGGGGTCTGAATCAAATATGTTGGCTGATATTTAATTTTTGATGACAATATTTAATCCACAATATGGTGCATAATACTTATATAGTTTTTATTTGACAAAACTGTGAGAGAGATCGTTGTGAGTTTTTAATTAACTGAGGGTTCCGCATTGAATAAATAAGACGATCTTTTTACATACAATTCTTCTGAAGAAATTAAAAGTCATGCATATTTTTAAATAACTGCATGTTTTCAGATCTCACTGAATGAAAAGCAAACTTAAATTATCCATTATGGAAGAGTTTTACGGTAAACACTATCAGATGGTGGAGACGGAAAATTTCGAACAATTGCTTTTATTTTTGGGTAAGATAACATTGGGTTACGAATATTATCGCAATCTTCTTGCATCCCATTTCAAATCTGTTATTGAATGATACCTAAGTATATTAACGAATAGACATACCGTTTTTTTATAATTTCATTGAACAAGATAATTGCAAATCAGTGTGTATAAGGTGCTCAATTAAAAATACAGAATATTTAAAGAACATAATACGCGAAGTTCAATATTATTTTGTTAGAAAACTGTCCGGAATTTTTAAAATGAGAGCAATTTTGCTATTGTATCTGTTTGTTTTTTACAATATACGTACCTAAATGGGATGATTTAAAAAAAAAATTTACGTAAATACATATTATAAAAATCTGATTGTAGATTGTTTAAAAGTTAACTATTGTACTTTTTTTTTTCAGAAGTAGGTTTTTTCCGTCGCCGAATGGCGTTGACGTTACGACCAGTTCAGTTTATAGACAAAAACGAAGATGGCACATATTCCTTGCACTTCCAATGTGCTTTACTGAAATACCAACTGGATTTCACACCGGGAGAGGAATTTGATGAGACTAAACCTGATGGAACACAGGTATACCTAAACAGTTAAGACTACTTGCATAACGATTCTTAAGCGCATTTATATGCTGTGTTTATTTTGCATTTAACGACAAAATTAGTTATTGATAAAAATAAATTCTATATGTGTATACGAGAGTATCTTGCCGAAGAAGAACAACAAAGCTTCAAGACACAAGCTGCGGTGTTGGTAACCTCTTGAGATCCACGGAGGCCACGTTGGTTAGGAGGTGAGGTGTGGCGGTGGTACATTAGTTTTGAAATTATAGTGATTTGAAAGAGATAAAACTAAAAATTGTACCTGATGTGTATACTATTATATTACTTATACTATTATATTACTTATGATATTACTTTAAAATTACAGTTTTGATGAGCATCGGATGTTATAACCTTAAACTTTGATTCAGAAAATGAACAATAGGTGATTATGTACTTACGACTTGTTTTCCGCAACCTCACTTATATATATATGCATTTTAAGGATAAAAAACAGCACAATACGTCGCTTTCGGTAATATTCTTTTATTAGGTTTTATATTACCTACCTCTAAGGCCAAAATCCTGTTGACATCACCTGAAAAAACCACCGAAGACATATTAAAATGAGGAACAAAGAAACTAACAAAATTTATTCTTTTTGATAATTGTATTTGATGTGAGCTCCATGTCAGAGGCCCTTAAGGCGGTTTGAAAACTCTTGACACTAGAGTTGGTCACTCTCATTCGATAAGAAGAAGAAGAATGTGAGCTCCCATGGCTCGGATGGTACGTTAAATTGTAGGTCCCGACTGTTTCTCAATATATGGCATGTCATTTAGGGCGGTTTGAAACCTTTGACACCAGAGTTCACCACTCTCATACGAATTGTTCGCATTCAAATGAAGTTCTTCTTCTTATCGAATGAGAGTAGCTAACTCTGTTGTCGAGAGTTTATCAAGCCGCCCTAAGGGCCTCTGACATGGCTTAGCGACTGAAATGAAGTTTGAAATATACTTTAGTTGACAATTTATATTTTCAGGTTCGAGCGTTAATAAAAATAGAAGAACACAAGATCTTTCATCGGCAAGTAGAGTCTAACGGAAGAACTCTCAACCATGAGTATGAATTCTATCCGGATAAGATGACTCTTGTAAGTATATTTATACTAATGGATGCCCGTGACCTGGTTTGCATTATTTTGAGATAAAAAGTAACCTATGACACTTTTAAGATCTCATACTACCTAGGTACATACCAGAAATCATGATGATCCGTTCACCCGTTTTTGCGTTATGGGCGTTACAACAACAGACAGACAGTAACAGATAAACAAAGGCACAGAGACACAGACAAACAGATAAACAGAAAAAGACTATAAATTGTTGTAACTTGTTCTGCTATCAATTCCAAACAATTATTTTTCTTATAATATTTTCTTTTCTCTATTTCAGACGACTACGGCGCCTGGACTTGAACATATAGTAAAAAGACATTATGTTGCGGTCAAAGGAAAAGACGATAAAAATTAATATACCTAAGTAATTAAATTAATTTAGTCAATTAAACTAAAAAAAGTTGAGAAAGTACCTCTAAATGTAGTTAAGTAAATAAAGAGTTTAAGTTCTGATAACACGATAAATTGTGTTTAGGTTAATCATAATAACGCAATATAAAAAAGTATGTAAGTTGCAAAACCATTTTTATTTTTTTTAAATGTGATTTCTTGTTTGGTACTCGTATTGGTGCACCTAGTTTATATTAAGAATGGTTAAAACACACTGTATTCAATGTGAGTATAATTATTTATTTTTAACCGACTTCAAAAAAGAAGGTTGTCTAGTCTTCTCTTCTGAAAGATTTTTTCTTTTTTTACCTTTTATTGTATACATACATATATGTACTGGTTGAAAAAAAAAGTTGAAAACAATAGGAGCACAACTTGTCAGTTTTTGTACTTTTCCTGACAAGACGGTACACGAAAAAGAAACTTACATTTTAAAATGATCTCCCCAATAAATTGTGAGATCATACGTTCATGCGTTAAATATTTGTAGATGGTAATTATGTTCAGGCGTAATCAATTGTAGCTATGTAGTTAATCATTAAGCGTATAATAACTTACCTTTGATCTCCTATCTTTCAAAAGCGTCTATTACTGCCACTACCCTACTAAAACCCCATAAATATTCCATCCTGTCTCTAGGCTCCACTTACGAAAATCATTAATTCACCTCAATCCCGTTGTAATCGAATTGAGTATCGACTTTCACTCAAAACATCCCCGTTCCATTAGGAGACCGAGTATCTTATATTCATCTGACCGGGTCTTATGTATTCGACCCTTATGTGATCGCTCCCTGCTATATACTTGTGCTGTGAACCCTATCTGCTCTCACATAGAGGCTATTTTCGTATAGCTTTGCTGGTAAGTGTGGGGTGGTGTCGCGGTGTCGTCGCCATGGCAACGAGGCGCCGGGGCGCCGGATCGTGACGCCCGGCGTGTCGGCCCGCGCCCGCGCCCCCCAAGTGACACGCGCGGCGAAAAAGCACAACCACCCTTGTAGGATGGATATGAGGCTTGCTTTGTTTTTGAGGAATATTCAGAAAACCATGATATTTCTGCCGGGTACGCGTGCTAGACTAATCTTCTTCTTCTTATCGAACGAGAGTAGCCAACTCTAGTGTTGAGAGTTCATCAAGCCGGCCTAAGGGCCTCTGACATGGTTTAACGACTGCCGTACTAGACAAGCAGCCGGGACATACAATTAAACGTGTCATCCGACCCACGGAAGCGCCCAAAATGGAATGCCACTTTTCGGTCACCCATCCAAAGACTGACCGCGTCGACCTTTGCTTAACATTGGTAATCGCATGTGATTGCCTCCGCTGGCTGAGCTACGGGCGCTTCAGCGTTAGACTAATGAGGAATTTATACTTACTGAAAATAATCATTACGTCTACCAGACAAGCTATTTTGCAACAGTGATAGCGGATGCAGTAAAAAAAACATATTCCGTATTCTTTCTCTTCACTCGTATTCCTCTTCACTGCAAAACGCAATTACCCTGCCGAATTGATTTATCGGTCCAGTTCTCTTAGGCAAGAATATTATAGTGGTGCTCCAGGTACTCAAACAAGATATCTTTATATAGCTAATCTAATCATTGATCGCTATGCATTTTTTTGTTATTTATATTGTACAAAACAAGATTAACAATCATAATTTAAATTAACGGGACATTGCACACAGCGCCATCTAGCCCCGCACTAAGCAAACACTTGTGTCGTGGGTACTGATAACGGATATAATACTTGTATCATAGACAAAGTATACTCAAGACTACGACTCTCAAACTTGAGTATACTTTGTCTATGCTTGTATACTTTTCTTTGTTTTGTTTAATTTGTTTCTATATTCTACGTAGCAAGTTTAAGAGTCGTAGATGCGCAGTTCTACGTCGTACCAAACTAAGTTTTTGACTCCTATGTATTGTAACCAAATATTCATTGTTACTGCTAATTTACGTAATTAATAAGCGATTATTTAAGTAATTACGTACTTTATACATACTTAATTGCAAAAATGTATGAAAAAAAAGCTCTTTCCTGCACATTTTGTGGCGAAATTATTGTATTTATTACCATTATCCATTTATTGTATGTTTTTATTTAAATGTTACCATTTCTTTATTATTTTTTTGGCATTCTGTTTATTTGTGTGTTAATTATTGTAAGCAGGGAGAAGCCATCGGCTCCCGAGACACAGTGAAAACTAGTTCGGGAGGCTTTGGATTCCAATATCTTTTTGTAAAACGAAATTATGCAAAATAAACATATTTTATTTTATTTTATTGTAATCATACATATATGAACCTCTTAAGTATTCACTTCTGAGTCCATTTACATACTAACTACATGTGGCACAATAATACATAGAAATGTATGCTTAAATAAATAGATTCTATAATATTATATAATATGAAACTTGAACTATAATTTGTCGGTCTTCAAGTCGAGAGTAAACCGGTTTCTTCTAGGCAAGCGCGCTAGATCGTAGACTATAACGTTGCTTAACATCAGGCAAGTTGTAGTCAAGCGTAAGCCTGTACCATGTAAAAAAATAAAAATAAATTCTTCATCGTCGCTTTTGTGTATTTTATCAGTAAGCGTTATACCACAGCATGAGTAGTTATATTAATTAAAAGTAATTTAACCCAAATCTACAACGTAAATTAATACGTATAACAAATACCGGAAAGATTTTGTTACCAATAGCAAATTCTGATAGTGAAATCGAAGCTGTACATTGTACAGTACAAGTATTGTACAGGTACAAGATATCAGATGGTTATTGTAACACAGTTGGACTATTTGTAGACTAAAAATAATTATTTTTGTAATTTGTCGGTCTTCAAGTCAAGAGTAGGTAACCCGGTTTCTTCTAAGTAAGCGCGCAAGATCGTAGATTACAACGTTGCTTAACATCAGGCGAGTTATAGTCAAGTGTGAGGCTATCTCAAGTAAAAAAAAACTGGATTCAAAAATGTTCTTCTTTCATACGCTTACTTAACGTGACGTGAAATTGAAATTAACATAATCTACAAATTGTCCGAAATTCCCCCACCGAAGACCTTGTCACCCCCCACTCCTGGGTCGATGCCACCCCCCCTAGCACCTTTTGTTTAGTCCCCCTCCCTCTATTTGCACGCTTTACGTGCCTAAATGTAGGAAATGTCACGTTTTCACTTTTATATTTGCTAGGATATTGTGCGGTGAGATTTTTGGGGACCGTCGAGTTGAGAGCGCAATTAAAATGTATGGGCCTGATGGAGTATGGTGGTTTTGATGGCATATACGTAGATAGATAGATGTATATATTGTATGTTGCAGTGGTAACTGTGTAAATTCAATTCAAATTCAAAATTCATTTATTCGGAATAAGTGTAACAATAATTCTTAATTACTAGCTAACATACTGGGTGAGGGCACACCCGTGCTATGTTAGCTAGTCCCTTCCAGTGATCTTGATTACATTAATACAGTTAAGTTTAGGTATATGTCTTCATTTCTTATATTTAAGTTCCTTCGTGTCTCTATCTCAGCTCTTATTTTAAGTAATAATAGACTTTAATATGTGTAAAGATAGTCGATACCTATAAGAAATCTGACTACGATGTGCTATCTGACTACGATGTACTATCTGACTACGATGTACTATCTGACTACGATGTACTATCGATTATATTAGAAACATTAGTCTTTTTCCCGTAGGTGTAATAAATATTTAGTGGATTTATGTACTTTTCCTTTTCTTAATTTAGTTTAATATGTTTCCGAACGTAAAAATATGTAACGTCAGGCGTCCGGCCGCAAGATGGGTCGACGACATAAAGATAAAAAAGATAAAGATAACATCTGTCGCATTTAAACCTGGATGAGGCTGGCTGAAGATCGAAGCGAATGGATACTATGAGAGAGGCCTATACCCAGTAGTAGGATGAAACCGGCTGTGGAAGATGATGATGTTTCAGAATTGACTGTATGATAAGAACGAATATAGATACATATTTAAGATAGAATCATTACCACTTATTTTATTTCTTTTTGTCTTAGACTTGATTTATAATGAACAGATTTAACAGTGTACACAAATCAATCTTCTTAGATTAAATCAAGAATAATCACTTTGTGATTCTTGAACAAATCACTGCGCTGAACGTTCACCTCAACCAAAACATAATATAATCATACATAGGTATAGGAAGTACAATAAAACGTTTTATAACACATCTGAGTTGGAATTGGCTTACAAATAACTAGGTATACTGGAACACGCCGTTAGCTGATAGAAAGAATTTTTATTTTTATGGTCGTACTTAGCCATACGGATAAATCGGCATGCTGTGGACCGATAGCCCTACAGGAATACAAATAGTAGGTTTTGAGCAGTCTTTTGTCTTATGGACGCTTACTAGTTTACGCCCGCGGCTTCGCTCGCATTATTTCAGGATAAAAAGTAGACACTCCTCAGACTTCATACCAAAAATCAAGATAATCCGTTCAGCCATTTTGCGTGATAAGCGTTTATATAAACAGACAAAGGCACAAAAAATATAAAACCTGTTGACACATGTTTCATTGTCGATTTAAAGTACCTATAACCAAACACTTTTTTTCTAATACCTATTTTGTATGTATGGGTTTTTGGCATCTTTAGCTTTATTATATAGATAGCTTTATTATATATATATAGATAGATGGTAACTAAGAAACAAACCACAGTCGCCTCAATCTGACCATTCAGTCGTCAGTTCGTGTATGATATTGTTAGCCATATTCCTAGCTACGACTATACACAAAGAGCATAGTATATCGCTTCAGCCTGAACAAAACACTAAAGCGCTAAACATTCATCTACCATAACAGAGTATATATTATACATATACGTAGGTATCTATATACAATGAGTATTATGGAGAGTCCCAAAAGGCCTCCGGATCGATAAAGTCGTGGTGTGAAGCCACGCCCACTGTTCACGCGAAAGGTGACGATTGGACAGAATTACACACACAAGCATACATTGTCACACGAGCGTGTTTGTGTTAGTTTGTCTGGCTGGACCACGGTCCTGATGTAGAGGAGTTTCGTGATGGTATGAAATATCACGTAACATACGAATGTGGATATGAAAAAAGAAGGATCCTTACAAAGCGATTTCTTAAAAAAAAAATTGGTGTAGGTGATTTTTTTTTAAAGGGAAGAAAAATTATAAATAGTTTTGAGTACATACCTAATGGTTGTGCACTTAGCTTAGAACAAAATAAAAAAACAATAAATGAAACTATGAATTAAATGTCTGTATTTACTATCATTTAAAACATATTTTTGTTAAGCAAACTAAGTTGCGTACAGAAAGCGAATAACCATACACTGGTGCAGTAAAAATCCCGACAATTCCTACAAAATTAAATCTCATATCAAAAGCGTTGTAGGCATTCACCCCAAATAAACCGTTCGTTATCTATACCGATGATCTCGCACTCACACCAATTGCGTAAGTCCACAATCGACCTACCCTTACAAAAACTGTTATGAAATCTAATTCCGATTCCATACAATAGAACGCAGCAGATGCGCACACTCCAAACAAAAGGTTACATGCTACAACATTAAAAACTTTTTTCTTGTTTTCTCAATGAAAAGAGGATGCATTCAGGCCGGCGTTTGTTCGCGCCCTGACTGACAGATCTGTTAATTTGAATATGGAAGAGCATTCGGCTGTTAATAAACGTACGAGTGTGGAATATGGGCTGTGAGAGTCATAGTTTACATTTTATATTTGGAATTCTCTGTTATGAACGAATTTCGTGTCACGCACTGACTTTTATTTGACTGTTCACTGCAGAAAAGTTGTAGGAAACATTTTATTGTTGCAATTTAAAACAGGTATGTAAATGCATTGTGTAAATAATTAGTAGGTAATCGTAGTAGTTTAGCATTGTCTCACTAAAATTCGAATATGATCCTTCTACTACTAATACCTACACAGAACAGATTTCAAATGAAAAATTAAATTTTATCGTACAATTCCGATTACTTTGTTTCCAATTCCGCGAAAAGGTCGTCCAAATTGCTACAGACCCTGAAAAATAAACGTGCAAAAGTTCCAGCAAAAGTTCCAACCCTAATTGCCGTCCGCAGCTTTCAATGGAAAGTGCCGAATTTCATATTTCCTAAAAACATAGAACGGAAATCCTCCCCTCCTTGTCACACCAGCACTTGAAAGCCTGCAATTTGTACCTAACTCTACACTTATATACTTATCGATTTATCACAAACTCGAGGCATGTTTTAAAAAGTCAAGTGGTGCGCGATTTGGGAGGATCGGTTCTAATCTCTGAGTGCAGAGTGTTAGGGTCGGTTTTCTCTTGGCGACGTGTGGGTGTATAGGATTGTTCGGCTCAGTGCGTCGAGAAAAAATGCCTTCTTGTAGTAGGCACGGCTGGCGACATTTTCCGAGGGAGGAACCTCCCCGCCCGTTGACGCTTTCGTCATTTCGTTGTCATCCGGAGGTCCTTTTTGCGATCACGTAGAGCGTCGGCGTCGACAATACTGTTCGGTATTTTTTTATTCTCTTCCAGAAGGAAAAAATATGAGAAAATGACGAACAATGGCCGCCCTTCGGCGAGATTACCGCCGTCAGAAAATGAATGCTTTGTTAGATACGGCCGAGGGAATGTTTCAGTTACGTTAGTCTTGTCATTTCCATTATTAACAGGACGCTCCAAGTTGTCGAATGCCAGACCCACGTTTCAATTTTCAAAAGTGAAATGCGTATTTTTTTTCTTATTTTCCCCGTACCTATGTCGCTTTCACATTAGCTGATTTGTTCATTCTTTAGGTGAGTTATGAGCGGTTTGTCTGCGTAGAAGGAGACACGACAAAAGGATAACGTTACATTCTAATTCTGAAAGCATTTTTAGATTGGTTTTAGCTAAAAAGGCATAAAGTAATGTAAAAGCTTTGATTCATTTAAAAATAAAACTTCAGTAACAACTTTTTAAACTACGTTAAACAATAAAAGACAACAGTTTCAGCCAGTTAATTTTATTCATAGACAGATTCATATTACGAACCTTTTTGGTAAATACTTTAACCAAAAAGTTCTCTATCATTTCACACGATAGGTATACCTACCTCCTTGGTTATAAAAATCACGACCTCTTTGGAGGAGTCGCTGGCTCACAAAGCGGCCTAAAAATAAAAACACAAATAGCACAACCTAATCATAAAAAGCCCGTCGGTACCACCTCAAAAGGCGGTATCGAGTGTACGGTTTTCACCAATATGGAGTGGCGGTCGGTTTGTAATGCAATACCTATAGAAATCGGTAGAGGACAAAGCTTTGCATCTCGCCAAAGTACCGTGTGGAGCTAATTAATGGGTTGGCAATTATAGGCTATGTCGTATGAATAGTACCTAAGTTTAGCGAAAAATAGAATGTGATGATTATATGGAAATAAATAAATAATTATATTAAATAAAACATAGTTTTTAACATAAGCTGTATTTTGCCAATATGTTGATAATATTAATATTCCCTTATTTACTTATTAGTAAGTAAGTGAATTTTGTAATTTGATTTTAATCTTGTTTTTAAGCTTTTAATTACACTTATTCTATTTATGATTAAAACATTTTTAAATGGGTTCCTGTATTTCATCTATCAATTTGTTTTTTGAAAGAAATAATAATGTTAGACGCTGTTGAATGGCAAAGAAAACAATGCAAAGGGAAGTAAATTGATAACCAATAATTTCATAATCAGAACAATGGCATCACAATACCACCACAATAGATACCTCTCGAATCAAACCTCCTTCACAAAAGCAAGGAAGCCGTTCAAACAAAATTCTACAACAATCAAAAATCGAATAAAAAAGCGGATGTGTCAATAATTAACCGTGTGATTGGTCTAGTTGCCGGCGGCCATCGATTCACTACCCTACGGTTTATTATAAAAAAAAATAACGCTTGTTTTTCTTTTTCTTTTCGCTTGTTCGTCCACAATAGGTCCTGGGAGCACGCTGTAGGCACGCTGAGCCTATTTTTGTTCGGGGCGAGGGTGAAAAATATATCACCCTCAGGGTGTGTATGAGCTAACAATCCGCGCCGAAATTTGAATTGCGAATCAGACGCCATTTGCAATTTTATTTGGCCTATGTGTTGTCGGCTACACAATGATTAAATTCATGTTCATTGTCATTCGATGAATGCTTGTGTTTTGTGGAATGGATGTGCGAGCGATATAGAATATGTTTTCAGGGTTACTGGCCTCTAACAAGCAATCAATCGAGGGCGACTTTGTATGTATGTATAAACCGACAACCTATAGTGATATTTAAAAATTTAAAATAATAAAGACTAGCTTTCTATATACATATGTTACAGTTCAACTAGTATTTTGATATAATTATTTTGTTTATGTAAGAAATAGTAACCCTGTATACTGTTGCGTATATTATTGCGAACGTTTCCGAATGTAGTTTATCAACCCCTGGGCTATTATGATTTAGCTGTGATTAAATGTACAAAACGGCAGGGTCTGTTGCATTTGTCCGTACAGTTTTTATCCGTGGTTGTTATCGTAAAACATCACCCGTCCTCAGCAGCATTCGTTCCATCAACATTTCGTTTTTACAAGCACAGCTACATACTTTATGGAGGTTATAACAAAAGGCGGCTGCAGACATCATTCGACTATTTTTACATCGCCACCGATGCCTTTCGTGTCCCATCGCGACACGACAGGGCCTATCTTGCCATCTGTTTTTATTTTTGTTTTTAACCCAGGGTTAGCTCCGATAGTAAATCCGAATATTTACGTATCGTGATGAATAATTGAATAATTTTTGTGATAATGACATGCGGCGAGGCTGAGTGCGCGAGCGGGCGGCGGGGCGGTGGAGACGTCGCCAGCTAGCCCTATCTAGATAAAGGGTTATGGTATACGACCGTCGAACTTATCGCTTTCCGATAACTCCTCGTGAACACGAACGATAATTCTATTTTTTAAATCACGAATCCTTTATTTTATGAGTTTTTAAACGAGATATCGGAACTTCGTGCGCGGAAACTCGTTTATGAATCGTAAATCATTTTGTAATCACGTATTTGGGCTTGTATCGATGTCGTTTCCTGATTTATTGGATTTCTTTTAATGTTTATTGCCGTTTTTTAAAGGGTTTCGTGTTTTCATGATTTTCTTTGTCAAGGTTTGTTGCTGCGATGATTTGTAATAATAATGGTATATGAGTATGTCAAGGAAGAGGGCTATACAATTTGTAACGTATTCAAATTGAGTTACGATGTATGACATCAAATTATGATAAAAATCTTCGTTTAAAATCAAGAAATGCAACGATTAATGTATTGGTTTTTCTATATCTTTTTTTGTCGGATCCATGGCAAAATAAGACAGTTGTTAGAGTTATCTATTTCAAAATAGTCGTACATACACTTTTATCTATAAACAGCTTCCGTCATGTAACCGTCGCCAGAGACGCATCTACGGAGGGACCCTTATACAGGGTTATCTAATAAAAAAGCTGCTTAAATATTATTAGTAAAGATTTAAATAACTAGTGGACGCCCGCCGTTTAGCTCGCATTATTTTGTGATAAAAAGTAGCCTAATGATGATCCGTTCAGCCGTTTAATTGCGTTATGAGCGTTAAATTAAAACAGACAAACAGGGACAGAGAAACAGTTAAACAGACAAAACATATAAAACTGCTGAAACGTGTTTTATTATCGGTTTAAATTATACCCAAACATTTTTTTTCTAATTTCTTCTATGTTCAAATTTTAACCCTCTTCAGCTTTATTATATGTATAGAATGTTATTCGATAATTATAATTGTGCTATTTCTAATTGACGTGTACTTTTTTGTACTTATAAGAATAAATTGTTTGTCTGTTAATAAATTGTTTATCCAATAAAAATATAATGACCGTTTTAAAAATTTATTACTATGTTAAAAACTGAAAACGGGAAAAACGATCTTAAATAAAAAAAATATATGTGTATATATAATTATCAACAAATAAAGTAAATTGAATATTTACTTGTACATTACCTTTAAAATTAAATAGCCGATGATGTGATGCATTGATCTGCTATAACCCTGTATGTTTTGCGGGGAAGGGTCCGCTATCGATTGCGATTAGCCCCTCTCTCCCTGGGCTTGCTTAGAACAATCTGTCGCTACATCTCTACCTATGTAACAAGGGATGCTTAACTTATATAGGCAGAGGGCTGCATTAGACGTGTTTTTACTGCGTAACTAATCATACATGTTTTCTTCATTGCGCTGGTAAGGATATAATTGTAAAATGATTAGTATTCTATATGTATAGAAGTATGTATTAGTATATTTGTTTATTTTGCTATTTATGTATGTTTATTTTATGATATGTATTTATGTAATTTCACATACATTTAAAACACCTCGTCTACCATTATACTTGCGTCTTATCCCTGCCAGATTGGTTGCCTGGAAGAGATCGCTTTTAGCGATAAGGCCGCCAGTTAAGACACTAGGCTTAAGTTTTAATATTTTTATGTAAATTTCTGTATTGTGCTGGTGTTTTTAATAAAGTGTTTATCTATCTATCTAAGTACTTACTTCATTCTTAATACAACACGAGAGACCACTTTCTCTCAGCGTAGCAGCTGCTCGACATATCTTTTGTTTTCTAAAATGCCCTATTTTAAATTACATTATTATTAAGTGTTAGTATTATAGGAATTTGTGTGTCCAATAAATATTTATATTATTTTATTATTATATTATTATTATATATTATTATTATTCTAGACAAATACTGAAACAATTTACACCCTAGTCTCTGAACTTTACGCAATAAACTAATTTGAGGTAATGCTGTTCATTCTAACGAATTTATACGTTCCACTCACAATAGTTACAATCTATTAAATATCCCCTCTTTTCGTCTTTTTTACCATAAGTTGAAAGTTGTCAAATCACACTTCGGGCGTTCAACATGGTTACATGCTAGTTTATACAAACGGTTACGGTTGTATGTTCCAGATGAAGATTTGTATTCCTCTATAAATATCCAATGAAAGATTTAAACAGGCCGCGAATCATTCGTGCATAAACTAGTAGTTAATTAGATCGAGTGAAATCAATACTTCATACACTCACACGTACATATAAGAATGTAGCATGTGTTTGGTCTTTCAAGTGGCAACGGAGTAGGGGTCATTATGACTTAAGTCATGAACATAGTAATAGTGGCGCTATCGGCCGGTTAATCCGAAGAGCTTGGAACTGAGTGTAGATTTTCGCGTCGGGCAGTCAGTCAACCGTGGCCGAAGGATCTTGGGCGTTCTGACTTGTGATCAGGATAACCGCAGGTTCGAATTCTGTCGGTCATGATTATTTTCGCTCGTTTCTAATTAAGTTTAGATCATAGTAATAGCATGATCTATCTTCTAAGATTCGTACGAATCCATTGGCTTACAAATTTATTGTGTGGGGTTAAGGTGATTCTCTGTGTTCCCCGCGAACTACAATGTAGCTACATTCTAAGTTGAATCGGTTTTACTGGGTTAGCACATATCTGTCTGAGACCTTAAATTTTGCTTACTTATTTTTTTAAAAATGTTTCATATTTTGAACTCAAGTTCCCGTAAGGCATTTAGGTATTACACCGGCTATCACTTACATTCGTAAAAAAATAATTTCAATACAATACAATACTTTATTAATAACACATTTGTTACAGCTTTTTTTTCGGCATTGTTTTTGAGTTATGCGATAATACCTAAATTAGTTACATACACTACTACTATTTCCAAAAATACCGAGCGAAGTCGCTAGCTTCAACTAGCTTTAAATAAATCCTGCGTCATGAATATTAATAAATAATAAATCAATCAAATCCTCCACATCGAGGGTGGGAATTAATAGGAGCAATTAATAGAGGGTTAGGTATTTACGTAGTATAGGAAAGGACAGGCTTTACCAATATTAGGAGGCTCTGGGGCGTTGGATGCGGGGGCATCTTACACCCCCTAGCAGGGATAAGGGCCTCCTGAGGAGTCGATGCCTGGATGTGATGGGGCATCGCTCGCGCAGCAAGAGGGAGGGTGTCGCCCCTCCTGAGGCGGGTCCACTCAGCCAGTGGACTGCGGTTGGGACGGGAATTGCGGAGGAGTATTGCTCGCTTGCCCGCGAAACCCGTCCTTGCCGAGGTGAAGGGACATCGGGGTAGGTTTTAGTCGGTAGTGGAGTCTCATTAGCTCCGAGCCCGACATACCCCGCTGTCCCCCCCGGGGAGAGTGCGAGAATGCGTAAATGCATTACCTCCACGAAAAGAAAGGCTATACCAGTATAGCATGGTATAGTATAATTATCTTTTTTTTCACGATTTCTCCCAAAATATTAAATTAAAATATATTAAGCGAGTGTGATTCGGCGGTAAAAGCGTTCGCTACACATTCTGTCTGATGAATCCCGGTTAGATCGCAGCCCTATAATAATACTCGTATCTTGTTTTTCATAAAATTATTTATGTGCATTTGCACTCGTTTAGCGACGAAGAAAATTGTCGTGAGGAAACCGACATGTGTCAGGCGTGAGCCACTGGGCGCCCACCACAATCTATCTGGCGGAAGTTCGCCCGTAGCAAATATATTCTATGGGGGAGCGAACTACGAACGGAAGATATTTACCGAATAATACACACATTCTGTCTGTTTGATACCAAGAGTGCTCCGTGTGGTTTTTTTACGTGGGATAAGTTTACGTTTGACCTGCCTGATGTTACGCATTGCTACAGCCTAGGGTGTAACACTCTTACCTAGAAGATACCTTTTAACTCTAGATTTGAAGACAAGGGGTCTTCAAATCTAGACAGAGACAGTGCTTACAGGTTAAATAGTTCATAACATGTATTAACATAAAGAATACAAATCTTATTACAAAATACCTTATAACAGGTGGCATCCATTATGTCTTTTCATACATTTAAAGTATTTGTTTGTTATTAAAAACAAAATAAAATTATAATTTGTCATGTAGAATTATTTTAGATGTTTGTGGGCCTGATTAGTGCGCTTCGACCAGTCTATAATACTTCCTACTACTCTATGTCACCAGGTTAGACCCTCCCGTCGTAAATTCAATTACTACTTAGTATAGGCCTCCGCTTTGGAGGGCTTTGTGTTAGCGACGGGCGAATTCAACTTAGGGTACGTGATTTGGTGACGAATTTTCAGTCTTTACGTTTGTATAATATATGTATATTCGCTTATGTTTGTAAATATTTGCTTCAAAAAGTTGTTTCAATATCAGTGCCTGCGAAAAGGATACAATATTATATACAAAAATGAATGTCGTCGCTGTATGGGCCCAGAGGTTTGTTATGTTGTGAGTTGACCAAAACCACAGATATCACTATCAAAAGTTTATTTGTATTTAGTTAACAGAGTTCGATAGGATGCTTATCCGCGGTAGCGTAAATGTCAACTGAATTATGAATCAATAAAATGTATGAGGTAAAAGTATGTCGCGGAGTAAGCAAATCGGTTGCTTGTACGTGACCCGTACAGTCGCTAAGCCATATCAGATGCCCTTAGGGCGCTTTGAATACTCTAAGTAAACAGAGTTGGGCTGCTATTATACGAACTTTCTTACTTAGTGAATGTTACAAACGAATATTTTTAATTTCAATGTATGAATTCAAATATTGCCAAATATGGCATAAAAGCCTATCTATAATATGATCAATTGTTTATTGAATTAATTTAAGTTTGAGCTTGTACATATATGAAAACATGAGCTCATTACGCATTTCTAATGCTATATTACTAGCTGGTGCGCGCGACTTCGTCCGCGTGGAATAATTATTACCATAAAACGGTTCTAGTGAGTTAATCTTAAAAGAAAGACATATATCGATGTGGACATTTTGTTAAATCATTTCAAGAGGAATAATTCTTTCATACATATTTTTTTGATATCTTGAACCGTTTTCGTAGCGCACGCAACAAAAGCCCCCAAAAATGAATAATTTTCGCCGTTTTTTTCACATTTTCCGTTGTTTCTTCGCTCCTATTAGTTGCTGCGTGATATATGTTATATAACCTAAAGCCTTCCTCGATAAATGGTCTATTCAACACAAAAAGATTTTTTTCAATTCGCACCAGTAGTTCCTGAGATTAACGAGTTCAAGCAAACAAACTCTTCACCTTTATAATATTAATATAGATTTATGTCGTGATTGTTTTCGCTTTTTTTTCCAATAATAGTTCTATTTACCATTTACTAACTAAAGTCAAACAATAAACCCACCTACAGATATAAACAAACAAAACTATTTAAAAACTCGAGCTCAGTTGAACAAGAGGCTTGTTTGTAAGGCCAAGTACACGAGAGCGGGCGACGGCAGCCACGAGGGCCACGTAATTGCCACTTGCCGGCAATTACTGCCAGAGGTAGGTTGTACATCTCAGAAGTTTTTTTTACTATTACTTTTTACGTTAGGTTATCGTCTCACGTTGCGAGGCAGAAGAACAGCAGGTGGACCAAAACGTTAACGGACTGGAGACCATGGCCGGCCATAGAAACAGAGGTCGCCCACCAATGCGGTGGGTTGACGACATTAGAATAATCGCGGAGAGCACCTGGATTCTATCTGCCCAGGACCGGGATGAGTGGCATATTAGAAGAGAGGCTTATGTTCAGCAGTGGACGATAATAGACTGATGATGATGATGATGATCGTCAATCAAATATGTGCCAAACTTAAAAAAAGACTTAAAATGTAAACCAAAATAATTACACAAATGTACAAATTTTAGCTAAAAATGTAAACCAAAATAATTACATAAAATTAAATGTACTTTTTCTTCATAAAGCTAGGTATACAAAAGCGGGCGAAGGCAGTAACGAGAGCCAAGTAATTGCCACTTGCAGGCAATTACTGGCAGAGGTGAGGCATTGGTAGGTTTGTATATCTGACAAGTCTTTATTATTCATTTAAGTACGTTTATTTAATTTACCTACCTAATAGGCTAAAAAATCATGCTATAATAAAACTGTACTAAATTTGTTGTTTAGTACATAAGACGCGTAATGGCCACTTACCCGCAATTTGGTTCAGAGCGTAATAGCAAAATCATAAAAAAAAAAACTGATATCAAATGGTCAGACCGGAGTGACCCTTGCAGACAATTTAGGTACCTACTGGTAAGGCAACGGTATTTTCAATCTTAAATTTTGAAATGTCCCTAAATGAAACAAGAATGCTAACTCGCCTTTTCTAAAACAAAAAATAATTCACGAAATATGCGCGCAGGCTTATTAAAATCATAGATCATTTTTAACGATAAAAAACAGCCAGTGAAGTTACACAGAGTGAAGTCGATGACTTTACTTGCACTGCCCTCGTTTTTTGGAGGTTGTAATAATTCAGTGATAACTAAAAAGAAACGTCTCATTTGAGAATAGACATGAATATAATGATGGGAGACCGAAAGTGGCATTCCATTTTGCGCGCTTCCGTTGGTCGGATGACATGATAAATTGTAGATCTCGGCTGTTTCTCTAGTACGGCAGTCGTTAAATTATGTCAGAGGCCCTTAGAGCGGCTTGATGATCTCTCGACACCAGAGTTGGCCACTCTCATTCGATAAGAAGAAGAAGTATAAGCATTGCTGATTTATCTCGTTTTTAGAAAGAAGATAAATCAGTAATGTAACTATCGTGTACTTTTGAGTGTAACTAAAAAGAGTTCCTGCTACAGCAAACAGTCGCGTCGCTCTCAAACTTAATCCAACCATCCATTTGAAGTGTCTCCGAATGAAGTATAGAAGAGTACGCTTGCGCCCCCTCGCGAACAAAAGATGTCGTTACGCAGTACAAGTGTATGTGCAGCCTTATACACTACGAATAATAAAAACCATAGAACTGTAAGAGTGTATAGTTAAACAAATATTTAAAGGGTTGCGTTTTCATTTTGCTATCTGACGTCAGACATTTTTGATAAATTATGTATATACGGTCCTCACTTACTAATTTATTTATTTTAGTTTTATTAATTGGCCAATAAAATTTTCAAATGTAGGGTACATTAAGTTAAGACCCCGGAAGGAGCTAATCACCGCAACACAGAGGCACCGGCGTCCAGTACGATGTTGTAGAGTATTATTATTGTATGTGTACTTTTTATATGACAATAACTAATTTTGAATTCAATTTAAGTAAATCCATACAAGCGTCGCGTTGAAAGTGCTTCCACATTACATCTCTCTCCCACACACCACTCGCATATAAAACTTGCTTGTGATTAATTAAGGTGCCGAAAATAATTGAATGCTTGGTCGCGGTTGGTCGCTAGAGTCGCTACTAACGAGTTCAGCCCTGCCTACCAACTCAACCGCGGCGGCGGTGGTTGACCATCTATACAAATGAAACTCTGGAGACATATGTAGTGTTTTTCCGCTGGGACTCAAACAACAAACTTGATGGTTTTCAGGTGTGTTCCTCCAATATACCACCGCCACACCTCTCCTCCTAACCAACGTGGCCTCCGTGGCTCTCAAGATCTTACCAACACCGCACCTTGTGTCTTCAAGTTTTGTAGTTTTCCTTCGGTAAGATATTCTCGTCGACACGTGTTTCGTCTCTCTACGATTTGTATAGATGAGATATTGAATCAGGCGTTACTTTGCGGAAATCCATTGTAAATGAAGCTCTGGAGAAATATGTAGTGTTTTTCCGCTGCGACTGCTCCTTAACCGACTTCAAACAACAAACCTTCGGACTAACTTTCGCACCGACGTTTGAGGAGTCAACACGTCCTGAGGATGCCTCGTGTCGACGAAAACATCTTGCCGAAGGAGAACAACAAAGCTTCAAGACACAAGGTGCGGTGTTAGTAAGATCTTGAGATCCACGGAGGCCACATTAGTTAGGAGGTGAGGTGTGGCGGTGGTATATGGAGGAACACACCTATAAACCATCAAGTCTGTTGTTTGTTGTCGTTTAAGGAGCAGTCGCAGCGGAAAAACACTACACATTTCTCCAGAGTTTCAGTTACAATGGATTTCCGCAAAGTAACGCCTGATTCAATACTTTAGAAAAATATGTATAAATGAATTATTTCTCTTAAAATAATCTAACAAAGTGTCTTCAACAATATATGTCTATCTTTTAAGGTTAACTCACTAGAACCGTTTTTATGGTTATAACTATTCCACGCGGACGAAGTCGCGGGCACCAGCTAGTTTATTTATAAAACGGGTTACAAACTTGCATTTTACTTAGTTTATTGTATTACATTGTATCTATCTAGTGACATAATTTTTTAGCTCAGTTACGTTTCTATCTACGCCGGTATCCATTATTCGTAGGTACAAATGTACGTACAGCCACTTGTGATATTTCCCTCTTTTGAAAAACTTCGTTTCGCGTCGTCATGTGAAGAGCATGTCTGCAATTTGCTTATGTGGCGTCTACGTACGCATGTTTTTTTTTTTGTATTTAGGTAGGTATTGGTTTGTATTATGTTTTTTTTTCTATGTCTGGTTGTTAAGTACCATTGTACATATCAATAACTATAATACATATAACAAGTTATCTATACTAATATTATAAAGCTGAAGAGTTTGTTTGAACGCGATAATGTCAGGAACTACTGGTCCGAATTGAATTTTTTTTTTGTGTTGGATAGACCATTTATCGAGGAAGGCATTAGGCTATATAACATCACGCTTCAACCTATAGGAGCGAAGAAACAATAGAAAATGTGGAAAAAACGGGGTAAATTATTCATCTTTGAAGGCTTCCGTTGCGGGCGCTGCGAAAACGGTTCAAGATATCAAAAAAATGACTATGAAAGAATTATTCCTCTTGATAAGATCTAACAAAATGTCTCAAACAGTACATGTCTATCTTTTAAGGTTAACTCACTAAACCGTTTTTATGGTAATAACTTTTCCACGCGGACGAAGTCGCGCGCACCAGCTAGTTAAAATATATAAGTTGAAGTCAAGCGTAAACCTGTCTCAGGTAAAAAAAAAACACAAAACTTATCTTGAGGTACAATAATGTATGCAAATGAATGTTTGTTTATCTAATAATTACATTAGCACTGTTTAAGGTCAACAGTCAATCACATTTTTTTTATTAAAGAGTTGTTTAGCCCAAATAAAACATATGAAATCTTATGAAATATACATAATATGACAGAAGTTATCGGGATACCTTAAGGATAGTTTACATGTAAACTCAACATACCTACTTTTCTTTTCATAAACTTGAAATAAGGAATTTTACAAGTTACCAATGTCAATAAAAATCATAAAAAACTTCCAGCCGAACCTATTTACTCAATCCGCACCCACGCCAAGTGCCAAATACATACAGCTCCACAGCTGTGTGTGTTTTGTGTGTGTGTGTATGTGTTTGTGTGTGTTGTGGGTATCATTACTATCCTCTTGTGCGTTATTAATTGCAAGGGCTGTCCGCGTCGGCAGACCCGCTTTATTAAATTTTAGCGCTTTCCGACTATCCCCGGCTTTTACATGGGGTTGCCAGTTAAGGGAAATTTTGAATATTTTTTTAATAGCTTTTATGTTTATTTTTGGCTTGTTAAACGTAGTATAGTAGCATCTGTTTTCACACTTTTTATGTTACTAGAATGAAATCATCATCATCATCAGCCTGTGTACGTCTACTGCTGAGTATAGGCTTCCTCTCTATCGTGCCACATGGTACGGTCTCAAGTCTGTCTGATACTAGAATAAAATAGTTGTCGACAAATCTAATTTTAGGAAAACTGCCAGTATACAATCGAAAAAGCTTCATTAGACAACTTTCAAATAGTTTTTTTTCATCTATTCTATAATTTAGTTCGTAGCGCGTAGCAAAATTGTCTACGCAGTTGAGTTTTTGCTACGAGATTTTTGTAGCAAGACGCGTGTCTACGAATAGAAAAAATGGGACTGGTTTATATCTGAGTACATAATATATTTGAGTAAAATTTTTGGAAATCCAATAAAAAAGGATTTAATTGAACTTAAATATAATTTGTATGACCGATGTCTACTCTGTTTTTTAGTTGTTATGTTACAGTTACAGAGTCAGAGATTTAAGGTTAGTATGGGTCTACATAAATATGTATTTTTATATTATATATCTCTTTTTAATAGAGTGGTTGAAGGAGTGTGCCTGTTAAAACAGGGAAACTTGTTGCTGCTTTATTTACCGTTTGGTTTCAATGATTTCTGTAAATATCAGACTCTGAAAAGATTACGAAAACATTGATCAAATATTAAAAACAGGTACCAAAAAACATTATTTAATTTTCCTCCCTGGCAACACAGCTCACCCTCCGCCCCCTAGCTGAATAGAGCCGTCACTTTTACTATTCACGGGGGTGGATTAGCAAGATGAGTTCCTGATCCTCCGGGGATGCCAGATACAACGCTCTCATGGCGGCCTTTTATTGTTTTCGTATTATATTATTGTTACGTATTTAAGATATTTATTACGAGTAAGTTAGGATAATGTATGTACAGTTAAATAATTCATAGTAAGGAAAGCAACACTTTGGACTCCTTACCGGGAGCCCTATTTCATGGAAAATCAATCCAGGGATCTTAAAACCCGGATTAAATCGGTTTTTCGCTTCATTCTAGACTACATGTGATGCAAAATTATTAGGCTATAGAAAAGTCACGTGGTAAAAATATATAGTTAATGAATACAGAGACAGATAAAATTAGTAATTTTCTAGATAAATACAAAAACAATACTACACTACTAGGCTGGCCTTTATTGTTTTCTACGTATTTAAGAAATTTATTACGAGTAAGCTAAGATAAGGTATGTGGCTATATGCCACATATGTGGCTATATGCATGTAGCTTAATTAAAGGGATGTAGGAAAATACTGCAAACTAAACACACCGTTTTCTCTACATGTTAGTATAAAAAAAAACAACTATGAGCTGGAGATGCCAGATCCAATGCTCGAACGGTGCACTTTTTTTGTTTTCTGCCTATTTAAGATATTTATAAGTTAAGAAAAGCTATGTAGAGGAAATGCTGTGAAATAAACACACAGGCAGTTAGTATTTTAATATAAATACCAAACAATACGAAGGCCCGCTTGTCCAACAACTCTTCAGACACATTTAACCACATTTAAGTTTCAAGTTTTGAAACCACATTTAAAGTAATCTCACACCGCATCACATCTAAGCTCTCAAGTAATCCTAGATGTGGGCGCCTGCGATACAAGTTTCATACTTAGTGCAGGGCTCACAAGAGAACAAATTAACCTTTAAAAACCTATTACACACAGCAATGTATTATTCTAAAGTTCATGTAATCCTTTATGCAAATAAATAATAAATTTGAATTGAATTTCAATTTTACTACGTTATTTTGTTTCTAAATGTGGCTAAGAATTGTTGTAAACAAGGAAGCCTCTGTATTTTTTTCATTTTTAAGAAAAAAATGTGTTGAATTGTAGTGCATAAGGTCCTATTAATTTATTATGGACTTAGATTCTTCTAAAAGAAAACGTAGTTGTCATTATGCAAATATAGTTTTTCATTGGCTAATTGGTACAGTTTGCAATCTAAAAAATATTAAGGATCGAGAAACATGTAAATAAAATAGATAGCCAAAATTTTTAAATAAACATTGTGTGTTTTACTTTGCAGTTAATCTCAGTTAGAGCATTCAGGAAAGACAAATACGTTCTAAGCAGGTATTCGTATTTATATAAAACTCAATGTTTTCGAAGAAAATTCTTGTTTTCCATAAGCTTCATTGCTTGGAAAATTTATGAAGTAAACAGCATTATGACTCTACATTTAGGTCACAAGAAAAAATACGAGCAACAAACGACAAGGCTAAATCAATACGACAAAACGCAACCTGGGTGTTGTGATCAACTGATTATAACCATATTGAATGAATCATAGAGAAGTAGTATTAAACAAAGCTTATAAATGACGTGAGAAAGTATTTTTATTAAGTAGAGGGAAATCATAAATTTAAAAAAAAATTAATATTTTTTTTAATAAATCATAATTTTCTAATTGATTGAATATTTTTGTTCAGGTTTCTGTGATTTAAATGTCGTGCTTACTGATTTTTAAACGAAAACATTGGTAATTTGTGAGTTTCAGATATTTCATTTCAGCCTTTAGGAAGTGTTTTCATATATTTACAGATACGAACGAAACTTTAGTCACTTTATAAGACGACAGTTTAATTATATCAGCCATTCTATACAAGACGTCTGGCAGTATTAAAATAAATAAAACCATATTGTGCTCAGAATTAACTTACTGTGGTTTTAAATTTTAAAAGATTTTCCTGCAGCTTAGTGTCTATGAAATCGGTAGAATAAATCGAACAGAATAGTAACTAAAATCTACCAAATAATGGTCTACAGCCACATACACAGTTTCGTATCGCATTGCATATCTATTTCTCATACGAGGCATCGAGTCGCACAGCGCGACACCGAAGGGTGTTACCCACACCCCTATGGCACATACTCCCTTACCACTTTACTATTTACCGCTAAAACTCCGATTAACATTCGAATTTGAACCTTATTATTATAAGGCTAGAGACCAGGGTGGTTTCCACATGAGTATGTTAGTATGGTCATTGTTTACATAGAGGGCGCGCCCCGCTCTGTCACCGAACAAACATGGCGGCATATAACGAGGTTTTGCGCGCGCTCTCGTGAGTGATTTCGCGCCTAATTTGGTCGTTGTTACCAAAGAGGTTTGCTTTATTTGAGTTTAGAATGCTGGCTGGATGGAATTATTTTGAAAGGAATTGAAGCAGAGAAAAGGTTTGTAGCAAAGAAGTAGTAGGTAGATATTTTTAGCTGATTCTTTTCGCATCACAATATGAAAGACGAAAGTTTGTTAGTATGTTTGGTTCTCCACGCACAAAAGACTCCTATGATTTAGATGAGATTTGGTATTAAATCAAAATACATTTGGCAAAAAAATACATGCAAAGAATCTGTTTTGCAGATAGCATTTATAATCACGAAACAAAGCTAGCGAAGCCTGAAGCAACCACAAGTAGTGGGTATGTTGAAACATGTAGGTAAAAAAATAATTTGAAATTTTTACGAATACGTTGCCTATATTCGACATGAAGTTGTAATTAGCTTCCTTCAGTTTAGTTTTGGCCCCGTTTTATAGTAAAAACTCAGCGTAGTTAGTAGACATCGTAATTTAGTCGAGCTGTGGTCGGAGGCCCTTCCGCGAGGTAGTTGTAACATTGTTTACTAAACTACGTTTTAGGAGCAAAGGGATCGGCGGGTAAGGAAACTGAATTAGGGAACTGTTTGCAAAATTTGAGATGTTAATTAGTTAGAATTAGGAATTAGGGATTGACGTCAAAATTCCCCCGCGGAGCGCATCGTGATGTCAATCCCATACATTGATCATTCTATTCCATAAGTACGCGTCGTTTTTAAACAAGCGAGTGTGGCTCAGCTGTTCCAGTGTCTGCTTTTCATCCAGACGCACCCTTGTTCGAATCCAGCCCTACACCAATGACTTGTATTTTCAAGTTATGTGTGAATTTGCACTCGCTTAACAGTGAATGAAAACATCGTGAGGAAACCGTCATGTTTGAGGACCACAAGATCCGAGGACATGTGTCTTCCGTGGAAGGACCTGGGCACCACGTTGTATCTGCCCAAGAGAACTCCTCTAACTAATTTATTCTGCCGGGGAGTCACGACCCTCAGTCATGAGGAAATAGGACTCAAGAGAGAAGTATGCGTCAGTATGCTCTCTATAATACGCCTCTCGTCTAAGGGAGCTGTTCTATAACGAACAGCTGAGCCGTATATTTGGTAGATATTTCCTATAGTAGATATCAGAGTACCTATCTTCATAAAACGGCTCAACCTGCCGTGGCTCGCTCGTAGAATTTGGGCGCAATTCGGACACGACAATATTGACGCCAGCGGCGACATCGGCCCGACCGCACCCCCGTAGGGGGGCACGGGGATGGATTTAGGATTTGAGGGAGATACACATATTTTTTAATATTAAATATTGTACACAAGTATAGTAGTAGTATAAATAGCAAGCATACGCCATCGATAGCATGGTTGTACACTGCCTGTCACCGAGGACAGAAAAGTGTGGATATGTTACAGAAGATGACGGTTACAACCGTTACACAACCCTCAGATGTGAGGAATTTGACTTAAGCAGGGAAGAAAGATAGTGGATAATTCTGATATAGAGTGTTCTCAAACCTCAGGAAGGACTGTCTTCTGACATGGTTTGTAGTATGCCGTGTTAAAAAAAAAATATCACTTTTCATCTGGTGAATTATTGGCAGAAGGTAGACGAAGCCACCCGCGATATGCTTGTTGCTTCTAATAAAACCTTTATTTGAAACATTTGTTTTGTACATACTTAGACAAGCCTAGCCTCACTGTGTTATCGGAGGACGAATAAAAGATATCTATCTATACTCTATACATATAATAAAGCTGAAGAGGGTCTGAAATCTGTACATGGAAGATATACGAGAAATATTGTTTAGGTATACGTTAATTTCACACAGATAACACGTTTCAGTAGTTTTAAAAATTTTTGCCTGTTTAGTTGTTTATCTGCGTCTCTGTTTGACTGTTTATTTAAACTCTAATCACGCAAAAACGGTTAAACGGATCATCATGATTTTTTGGTATGTAGGTAGTACGGCGCGATGTCGTAAGGTTAATTAACATAATTTATGATTTATGAGATCTTAGGAGTGTCTTAGACTACTTTTTAACCGACTTCCAAAAAAAGGAGGTTATCAAGTCTTCTGAAAGTTTTTTTTTGTGGCGATGTTACCTACGCGATTACTCCGTTGTTTATCAACCGATTTCAAAAATTCTTTTTTATTCGATGAGGATACTTTCCGAGATGGTCCCATAAAAATTGTTCTTCATTCGGTTCAGTACTTTTTGAGAAAAAACCAATAAACCAACAAATTGATAAAGTTTATGCAAACCAATTTTACTCATATTTCCAAAACTACTAGTCGGATTTGGATACAGTTTTCTGTAATGTGTTGAGGTTTAAAATGGGTGCATCTTTTTAGCTATGTATTACGATGACAACTCACCAGGGGGCGCTGCTGTATACACTATATCTTCTGAATTATCAGCCCGATTTTGATGCGATTTTCTCTGATAGGCTTAGATTTGTTCAGTCACGTGACAGTAGAGTTGAAGTCGGTTTTTGCTTTTGTGTAAAATAATTACCATCCCGAAATAATGCGGGCGAAGCCCGCGGGCGTTCACTAGTACTTTAATAAATCTCATGGCTTAAGCGAAGGTTTTGTTCATCTAGCTAGATCCCCAGTTCGTCCCTGGCCAAATAGTACAAACTAGCTATGTACGAAAGTAACTTGGTATATATTACTTACCTAACTAAATTTTAGGCCTAAGGCGAGGCTTGTTTCCGACTGTCTTTTCCACGTGTAGCTATCTATGGGGCGGACGACACGTGTAGCCATGGTCTTAGATGATGGAAGATATCATCATCATCATCAGCCCTTGTTGACCCACTGCTGGGTATAGACCTCCTAAAATATTTAGGATCAAAAAGTCTTGATTGCAAAGATAGTGGTGCAAAGGTTCCTCATGATACTTCAAAAGTTAACGGTTACTTAATGCAGTCGCAACCGTTATGAACGAATAAAAGAACTATAAATTTGAATAACGTTCTAATTGATTTTTAAAAACTCACCTGAAATTGTATTTTCAATATTATTTTCATAATGAACCTCAATATTGCCTGTACAGAATAAGCGCAAAGAGAAAGCTTTAATACAGCTTATTCTTGGGATCTTACTCCGGTAAAAAGAGCACAACACTTCACTTTAACAAGACGGACTGAATACCCGACCATTTCTATAACTCAAATGATTTTAATAACAAAAACCTACTTACTAAACGGAAGGAAAAAACCGGCCTAACTTGAGCTCTTATGTTCTAAAGATTGTATTTAATCGATAGTTCAAACCAGACTGGTTCTACAAACAATATCAACAAAGAGTTTCGCTAAAAAGAGCATTTAACAAAAGTTATTAAATCTTATTTTGGGATACTCCTTGGGCATTGTGTAGGCGATGGGTGCGCTAACTTTGGAAATATTTTTATTTATACGGTACGATGCGTGGATATAAAAGGTGGGTTATTATGAGTTTGTACAACTTGAATGATGTATGTGCCCAAAAAAATCACAGACAGCTGAACTTTAATAACGGATTACGGCTGCTACAGTAATGTTGTGTAGTGAATTTGGAAAGCAATAATATTCATTACTAGTTGATCCGGCAAACTTCATAGCGTAGCGTCTCAGTTACTAAAGGAAAATGAGAATTTGGTTTTCACTCTAATCCTAGCGTTATTTTTTCACATATACCACCTCAATAGGGCATAAAAAATATAACACATAAATAATCCAAATTAGTCCAGTTGTTATTGACTTTTTTATTTTAATTCCATTTTATTAGATACATATAAAATAGATATAATAATTATTTACTTACAAATATCTTTTCAATAACTAATAATTCCGAGAAATGGTAGTTTACGAACTACCTCGTGTCTCTTCCACATAATTTCGCAGCAATTCATGTATTATATCTCTTCCTGCCAAAACCCTAGAAAAACAATTTACGTAACCGCCCTAAGGACAATCGAGAATTGGTCGTTTTTACCTATAAGCTATTGAGTAACAATTTCGGTAACAAAGACATTATATCTCACATACTCCTCTCTAGTCCTCATCATAGCTATCTGATATAAATATGCCAAAAAAATGCAATACCGGATTCGGTGTGTGAAACAAGCGTATAAACATTTTTTTTATGTTACAAATTATCTAAAATTCTACGATATAAGCAACACTTGCAAATGCATTCGTTTTTTTTTAACACGAAATAGGCTTACGTTTGACTATAGCCTGTCTGATGTTAAAGCACACTATAGGCTAAGATGTAGCACGCTTGCCTAGAAGAAACCTATTTACTCTTAGTTTTCTTTTTGTCGTATCACCATTGTTTCTCTCAACATGAGTCAAGGAAATTTTCTGGCTGAACATTTACTCTTAGATTTGAAGACCCCTGGGTTATAATTTTCTGGGAACAGGGCTCCAGGTAGAGAGTTCCATAGTCTCACCGTCCTAACTATGAAGGTGTGAAGGTCGTTTTCATGAACGTGTGAAAAATGCTTCAATGCTGAATAGTACACGCAGAATATTATGTCACTTGGGTTATTGACAGTGAAGTATGTCTGAATTACATAGGTATAGCTTATTTGAACCAGTTCTCAAAAATTTAGTTTTAATAACCGGCTAGCACTTATGTACGTCAATAATTATGTCGAAAATTAGCTCGATTAGCATGCCTTACGGTAACTATAACACAGCGAAGTTCTCAAAAATTAATAACGGATAAATAGTGGTAGATAGCATGACTGTATTATATTAGAACTAGCTTGTGAATGATTACAAGATTTATAAATATCAGCGTCAGCAGCTTATTAGAACCCACTGCTGGGCATAAGCTTTTTAAGCCAGGAAGGAAACATCTGGGCAAGAACGAACTGAGCGAAATGAGGATTGAATCCGAACAGGCTTATAAAAATAGTTTTAGAAAAAAACAGGTTGCTAGGCGTATCTGGTTCATATCGTCAATGTTTAGTGACAATACGACAAACCTCGTATTGTGCCCATTCCAGCCGATTAGCCCGGGGCACACAATGCTGCAAAATAGGATGAAAATGTCAAATTACAATCTCTGGAGGCGATCTATGCTCTACTACCAATATTCTCCAACAAAACTACACTCTAAAATGATCTCTATTTCTACCGATATAAGACTCATAAAGCCTGTAGATATAACAAAGCAGGAAATGGTATCAGAATTTGTCACAAAAGAGATTCACCCAAAGTAACACTAGAACTTGTGTGATATCAATTGCATTTTTTTCAGGAAATCGCATTTAATAGTGTAGTTTTGACAATAAGAGGTACAATGGAATGAATTGGGCAAAATAAGAGTTTAGCTTGTTAGGATTAGGCAATGACAATGGGGTTTTGATGGCACTTGAGATGGTGGTTCATTGTTGAGAGATATGGAGTAACAATTCGAAAGAGAAGTTGGGTAAGAATTTTAAAGGCTTTAGGCATTTTGTGTTTTTATATTTCTTTGTGATATTGATGCTATGTATGTGTCAGTGATTTTGATTTGGAAGGAAAACATTATTTATCATGATATACCTATGTATAATGGGTGTACTTGTGATATTTTATATCCATCTCTCTATACATATAATAAAGCTGAAGAGAGTGAAAAATCTGTACATAAAAGATATTAGAAAAAAATGTAAAACGTGTTCTGTTATGGATTTAAAGTAAGTATACCCAAACTTTAAATCCATAACAGAACACGTTTTAGCAGTTTTAAGAAATTTTGTCAGTTTAACTGTTTTATTTGAACGCTCGGACCACAAAAACGGCTAAACGGATCATCATGATTTTTGGTATGTAGGTAGTATGAGGTTTAGAAGTGTCATAGGCTACTTTTTATCTCAAAATAATGGGAATGAAGCCGTGGGCGTCCACTAGTTAAAAATACGTGCTTTACAGTCTATAAGCCAGTAATTTGTAAAGGCAAGTTAATATGTTCGAAGGAGTAAATAAAATATAGCAACATCTTTATAAATGTGAAGACTCTAATGTGTATTACATGATTTACTGTACAGTTTTTGACGAGTTGCATCATTGCTTCCAAAACGATTTAGCGACATTGATGTATTTTTTTATTATGGAAAGTTCTTTTTTCGAGGTTTTTTTCGAATCTCGAAGTCCTCTAAGGTAACTATACTTTTATAAATATTTTATAGTTTCTTTATGGAAAGTTCTTTTCTCGAAGATTTTTTTCGAAGCTCTGTAAAGAGCTTATAAATATTGTTTTGTCAACAATTTCTCTACATACAGATTTTCACTTTTCTACAATATCGTCAACCGACCCACTATACTATTATTTATTTCCACCCTCTTAAAATCAAAACAAACCCCAGCCAGCACTCCATGTCATCCTGAGAGCGACAGTTCCATATAAACCAGCCCGGCCGGTTTATTTACAAAATCCCTTGTAAATTCACGGATTATAAATGTCCCAAAATAAATACCACTCCTACATGCAACTACAAAGACATACGGGGTTGACATTAAGCGCTTTTAGTGACAGAATGGCCCCTCTTTTGTACCCTAACAATATCTTAATTCACACCCCTGGGCTTTAAAATATACAACCAAATTCCAACTTTGTAGCACTGCCAATAGCGTTCATATTTCCCAAATTATAGGCATCAAATGCCGTTGCTTTCATATGTTAATTTGATAGTCACTTGACATACGATTTTGAACTTTAAACTGTTAGTTTAGAGTTCAAAATGGAAAGATAACGAGTCTAAATAAGGGTTGTCAAATCCAGTGTCGAGAGCAGGGTTGCCGTCCTCTTTGTAATTAATACATGCGGCGCCATTGATATCCCCAAATTGCCAATTGTGAATAATGAAACGAGTTTTTTTGGTCATTCCAGATTTGTTTGGAATACGACATTGTTTGCTAGCTAATTGCTAGGATCATGGGTTTCTTTGTTAGGAAGAGAATTAGGGCTTGGTTTATTCAATTATTTATTTTAGTTTGTTTTTTCTTCGCCTATTTAGTTCCTATTGGGACCATGTTGACTTAAAAATTCAATAGTAGGTAAGTATCTAGTAATATATTCATTATAGTGTCTTTCTCGTCTCCATACAATTACAAGTTCATACTACTTTGGAAGAAGCATCACTATAATAGCGGATCAATAAGTTTTTTCTTTATTTCAAAATTCATCGTGGCTGGCGGGATCGAAGGAGTAGAATAGAATACCTACTACTGGCCTATATTATTTGCTGGAGAAAGAGTACATTTCAGTTTTGTATTACAGTATTACATATTTACATATACGCAGTATAGTAATAATGCAGTTTACACATATATTTTTTCATGAGTACCATCTTTGTTCAAAGAATTTTAAGTCTTTTTTATTACATTTATATATGTAGTAATACATGTCTATTTATACATGTAGTAATACATGTCTACAAAAAGCTTCTCGCTACGGCGTAGCCATTAGTCGCTTTCTTCAAGTTGCAAGAAATTCCGACAGATGGCAGTAATAAACCAAATGTATAGCTACAATGAAGGAAAGCTGTTCCCTCATTTAGTTCGGGACACATGCTACAGATGGCAGTTTTAAACAAATGTGTAATATTGGAGAACAACAGCTTAGATTCCGCTATATTCATAATAAGCGAGTAATAAATAATCAAAGTAAGTCAATATATTATTACATAAAGGTACTTCAGGATTTTCTGTGGGATGAATTAATAGTAACGACTTTGTAAAGACTCGAGTCTAATAATGTAAAGATATTTAATAAAATTATATCATTATGCTTGTATAGATATACTATGTTTTTTTTGTTAATATCATGTTGTTGGTTTCTTAATATTAACCATATTATGTTTACTACACAATATAATATTAAAATATTTATTTCAAAATTAAATTTACCTTGGAATGGTTTGTATATGGCGTGTATAATTTGGCTACTCCTCGCGAGATGGCGCTAGTAGTATCTTCATTTCTAATTCAACCTTTGTAATAAGGCGCAAATTGTTTACGGATTATAGGATTATTTTATAAGCTTATATTATATCACTTATTAATTTACTAAAGAAAGACAGATATAACATTTATTTTGGAATGTTTATGCCAAAATGACTTATTAATTGAGTACAGGTAAAATAAAAATAATATATTTTTTTATAATTTCACAGACTGTATCATCTTCCAGAACAAAATTTATTTTAAAATAAGCAGACTAAGGCAGAAACAACTAGGCAAGTACGTCTCGGCTCGTGGTGAGGTAGTCACGAATACACAAAATGAACGCCGTAATAGATTGACGTGCTTAAAACTGTAAAATTACCATTTGGAATATAATTCTAGAAAAAAATGTCGCTGCTTTTTGCTCTGTTGTTTCATACATCCTTTTTTTAAATGTTATGTGTTCGCACGATATGTATTTTTTACCTAATCAAAGCCTACGAATTAATATAGGTAGATAAACTCTTTATTGTGGCCACGAAACTATCAAACCTACTTACACTTTGTATATACATACTTACCTACTTCTTTCTCCGCGAGTTTTGTGTGTTTATGTTTTATTCTTATATGTTGTTGTTTTTAATAAAAAGTTTTCTATCTATCTATTTTTTTTTACTAAAAACTTAGATTCTAATACAATTTTGTTCGCTACACTCCACACTAGGATGTAATGTACCTGTATTGTGGAGTACCTAACTTCTTTAGGTTTTACAGTTTTGACAGGTATAAATAGTTAAGCCCTCTATCTAAAAAGTAAGCTTATATAACGATACCTTAATTGGCAAACCAGCCAACTCCACTTAATACCAAAATTTTTTTTATGTGTGATTTGTATCGTATCGGTCAAATTTACTCAAATGGAGTTAGGTGGTTTGCCAATTAAGGTATCGATATGCTGTTTGTATGAAAGCAGAGTACTACATGCAAAAAATTATAAAAAGACAGATTGGTCGATCAGCGATTAGGGTAGCGCGCACGAAACGTAACGTTTGTTTTTACTTCTTTCTTTGGTAAATGTAAATATACCTAGAAATTAACATGTACATAGGTATAGTTGTTATAAATTACAAGTAACTGGACTGGTACTCTAAAGCTTGCCCGATGAGAAATTAGGTTCCTAAAAAGCTTGTAAGTCTCAGCTTAAATGCTAAGTGATATAAATGGCACAGAAAATAATATTAGATTAGTATTTAAATAGATGGCAGTTAGCGCCTGCCAAATATTCAAATCTACATTATGACATACATATGTCTAAAAGATATCTGTTTATTCAAGATCTATGAATCTTGTTTGTGTGTTGATTGTAATTCGTTAGAAACATAGACATGATGCTCAATGAACATATATATTCATTACCTAACTATCTCCGAAATGATACCAAAGTGTACTCATGTAATGTCATAACACCATTTTCCTTTTCTTGTTTTTCCAAAAATAACCAAACTACGCGATGGTGTGTACAAATAGATGCAACATTAAAATCGAAAAACAAATTAAGTTAAGACACTAGGCTTAAGTTTTAATATTTTTATGTAAATTTCTGTATTGTGCTGGTGTTTTTAATAAAGTGTATATCTATCTATCTATCTATCTACATATTACGTTACCCAAAAATAACCCAACTAAAATAGTCTAAATGCAACATCGTCAATAAAACGAACTTAACGACAAACCCCAGTGTTGTTCCTTTACATCAATTTAAACCGATTTAAAATCGATTCAACTATTCACTTTAAGTTTAGCCGAAATATTATCGGGCATAGAAACACGCGATGGCAAACAACACCTCCCCAAAATACCTAAATATTGTTTGATATATTTCACTAACAAATACTGTAAATTGCAACTTGACGGGTAAAACAGTTTAGTGTGAATTATTGTGGGCGCAAATTTACCCGTAGTTTTAAGCTACGACAATTAACTGTGGAAAGTGTACCATTAGTTAAGCTTAGTTTATTTATAAACGATTCTATTAAATTTATTCATTAAACAGAATCGACATTAGCTACAGAAGCTTATAGAAAGATCGCATGAGAGTAAACAATCATATACTAAAATATATATCATACTATATACTAAAATTAATCAATAAATCAATAATCATTTATTTAAACACATATTTCATGAACATAGTATTCTAAATATGTTACAGTATGTCATAATGCAATGTTGATATTACAATTTACATTTATACAATTGAAGTTAGGATGCATAGAGTAGTTACATAGTGTGTCCTGCCTACTGCTATAGGATTCCCTGTGTTGTAGTAGCCAGGGTTCTTCCGTGGAAACTACTATCAATACTTAGTTGTGACTTTTCAAACCGCATTAGAGGTTGTTGTTCTATGACGATTTAACGCAATATCACTCTCATAGAGGAGCCTACTTATTAACACCCCTTTTTAATTTTGAATGCGGGTCACCCATCCAAAGATTAATTGCAAATTTTTTAGCAAATATAGTGACATGTAATTATGTCATTATCAAACCTTATTATAGGCACGTAAATACCTAAAGTTGTCCTATGTCTACATATTCTACTATTTTTACTACTATGATGACTATAAAATACTCATTAGAACAAAGCAAACGTTTTGCTACTAATTATCATAACTCAGTTTTTAGCAGATTACTAAATCAAAAATAAAACCATTACACGAAACGAAGCTTCTATCAACTGCACCTATAAAACCCTAAATCCCCTACCCAAGTTGTTTGCGAGTCTCAGATCAATCGATTATTTTAATTCGCCGCGACACCGCGAGTTGGAAGGGAACTACCGGGTACAGAGCACTACATTACCATGCAAATGTACCAGCGATCTAGTCGGTAAATTATAGGAAGGAAAGTTAGCGACGCGGGGGGTAACATCATATTCTGGTTTTTATAGATTTATAATGTAGAGTAACTTAAAATGATTGAATATGTGCAGCCATCATCATCATCCACAGCTCTTTAATTTCCACTGATAGGCATAGGCCTCCCTTTGTATTAAACTTAATGCATAGATTTAAAGAATGTTTCAATATTAAATAAAATTTCATGCAAATGGATCGACCACCGATCTAGCCAGTAAATTATAGGAAGGGAATTCATATTCTGGTGGTTATAAAACTATTATATGTAAAGTAACTCAAAAATTTTGGACTTCAAAAAAATGTTTGGATAATTATGTGTAGCCAACATCATCATCATCATCCATAGTCCTTTGAATACCAAAGGCCATGTATAATCCTCCGTTTGTATGTGTCATACGTCGATTTTGTGTAGACAAAAAAAAGATGCTCCACCATAAGATCTTGAAAACCATTTATAGTAGTGGGACCTGTTTCACGAAATAAGTCCCACGGAAAAGTTTGGAACTAACATTTGTTGTTATTAGATGATATAATCATGCGGTTATGGCGCCTTAACTGAGGGAATTCTTTCGTGAAACGGTCTTTAGCTGATCGATTTTCAAAACACCATCAAGATTGATTCACCAGATGTCGATGTGCCAAGCCGATTTTAGCTAAAATGTGTTGCTCAATACTCACTGTGAAATGACATTACGAGTATATTAGCTACAAACTCCATTGTATTTTTTTCTTCTTTCTTAACTAGTACAAGTTTTGTATTGTCTCGGTAGGTATAGTTATAGTGATAAACGAAGCAAAGACACGATGCATTCAACCTAGCGACGCCAAAACACGTTGTCAGATACCAAATTCAATTTAACAAAAGGGTTGCCAGCTACGCGTAACGGAAATCGCGGGAAAAGGGAGATTCGTATTCTAAATTCAAAGACGTGTAAGGGCGGTGACAGACGTCACGGCGACGGAAGGGTAACGGATGAGGTTGGGGTTAGGAGTCAGGACTCTTTGGTGTTGACGGGAATGGCAGGATAAATCGATGGGAAAGTGTGGGGACTTTGTTTCGGTAATCTGTGGTACAAATGAGTTCAACTCGTGGTGGATTTATATTTAATTGTCTTTAACGTAAAGTGTACTTAGGTACTTACTACACTTGGTATTTTTTATTAACTTTTGTATAGCAATACTAAACGCTCAGCATAAAATAAGTTTTCATCTTACAGAATTTTCACAAAAAATATGTACACGCGTGATTTACGTGGTTGCTTTGATATTTACTAGATACCTAACTATGCGAGAGATATGAAATTGAAATAGTTCCTACGATTGATAAGATTTTATAGTTCAACTTTTACTGTAGGCAATTGAGCTGTAACCTAGAAACCGGGCTGGTTGTCGTGTACCGGAATAATATTATTAAATCATCTAAAATTGAATTTAGTAACGAGAAATGCAATATCGTGCTGCAGTGACAAATCAAAACTACCCAACTTCTTAATGTGCTGCATTACCATTTTAACTTTCTGACAGACCGCCAAAACTTTTTCTCTGCTTCCGTGTTGCCAGCTTAAAAAACTCCACGATTGAGACGTCAAAATGGCTGACACGACGAAAATTGGGCGCGAAATTTCGTGACCGAAAATGCTTGGTGGTTGCTGTCTCCTGACAATGACATCTAACGCAATAGACACCAAATTATTCTGAAAAAATCTAGTCATATAATTCGTCCCTCTTAAAGTAATCCCATTTTCTGGTATCGGCTTCCAACCTGCCTGGTTTTATCAGTTATCATAGGATCATAACAGAGGAGATACCGGTTATCACAACAGACAAGAACCAAAATAAAGTAAATAAAACCGGCACATACTAGGTTACCTTCTAGATAAGCATGTATATCCATGTATGTTACATTTTACCCTAGAGTTCATAAAAAGCTTTATTTTATACGAATCTCTCTTGAGTCGTATTTCTTCATGACTGAGGGTCGTGACTCCCCCACCGAATTGATTCGTCAGGGGAGTTTTCTTAGGCAGATACATACATCGTGATGGCCCCAGTCCTTCCACGGCAGACACATGTCCTCGGATATAATATTGTGGTCCGAAAACATGTCGGTTTCCTCACGATGTTTTCCTTCACCGCTAAGCGAGTGCAAATCTACACATAACTTGAAAATATAAATCATTGGCGTAGGGCCGGATGCATCTGGATGAAAAGCAGTCCCTGGAACCGCTGAGCCACACTCGCTTATCAATACATATGTATATACTAAGTATATGTATACTAAGTAATTAAATAACATATGTTATCTTACCATTCCATGGCCTCGATCTGAATTATAAAATTTGACCCTATTATAGCAAAAAAAATAATAGAAAATAACTATATCGCGAAGGGGGTTCCTTTTATATTGTCTGTGCCTCCCGCCAAAACCATATGCTCTGTGGTTTTGGTTTCTCATTGCACGACTTATCTGTGTCCATTCCCATAAAAAAGCAGCGATGAGTCGTTTAGCTTGACAGACCATTAGTTGGGGTAATTTTTAATGGTCTGGCAATGTAAAGAATAGCTTAGGACACGGAAAGTCGTAAGGAAAATTGTTTTGCTTTAGCGAAATATTTATGTTGTTGTAAATAATTATTTAAAGGAAGAAACTCCCTTGAAAGCTACGTACATAACTTTTATTTTATTATTTTGTATACCGAAAGTCAATGATTTATTTCATGTATTTTAAAGGTATAACGATCTCTTTGGCTAATATTAAACCAAAAATTGACAAAACTAAAAACATCCGATGAAATCTGTTGCAACAATCAATAGTTAAGTTTATTAAATAAGAGAAATAAAAATGGCGAAAAGTAGATCAACTTCATTTATAGCAAAAGACTGATGATAGTGATTGATTAGTAAAGTCATGAAGTCATTAAAATGTAGTTTCATAAATAATAACAATAATCGCTGTACATACAAACGTATTAACATTTTAAAATATTCTTTTCTTACCTTATAGAACGAAATTGTTCTCTTCAAAATATTAATGAGCGTTCGACCGGTTATTTTTCAACCGTATTTTATATCTAGTATGTACATATATTACATCTATGAATAAATTGTAGGAGTTTCTTAAAGTGTCGCCCATTACACATACTAACACTGTAACTACGATTTTAACCGATGATAAAGAATAGATTAACATCTGCAAATCGCAAAAACTTGTAATAACACCGGGTGTTAAATAATTGAGCATAATTATGAGACCTTTCTGTCTTAAACTGTCCTGTATAAAACTAGTTTTAACTTTCATAAAACCTTTTCGAATTAAATTGGAACTATTTTGTAAAGAGGTCGTAGAAAATGAGTCTTTAAAGCGTCAACATTGAAAGAGATCGTAAGAAATGAGGCGTCATTTGTTAATGTGACAAGGTTTCAAAAAGAAAACATACAGAAATATAGCAGGATGTCAATAAATTAATACACGGTCAGCATATCAAATTAATTGTTTGCAGGAAATGCTGTAAAGGACATAAGTACGTCTTCATAACGTGTATTAAAAGCCATTACGTAAGGTGAGACAAAAAATATGTCTTGGAAATATTTTCGCACGATCTTGAACTTGAAGTATTATACTTGGACGGTTGCTTGGCTTGTTACAAGCAGTTTACATTTTATGGTGTAAGAATCATTTAATTAATTATTTTTAATGTCTTCGAGACTTGTTGTCATTGTGTTTGGGAATATTATGATGATTACGAACCTGGTAAAATATGGGTGAGACTTTTAATGACTTTGATTAAAATAAAATTAAATAAATTAACCACTTTGTCTATCAAATAAGCAAAAAAAGAAAATGAAAAATCGAATTGAGAAATTTATTGATTTAAAAACGATGAAAATGAAATCAAGCATATATGCATTCGCAAAAGTTTCTTGGTAGTAAAAAGTTACAAAAAGAATAACTCAACTAACTAACTAACTTTTTACGTTACAATTTCTCAATTATAATATTTTACTTGTTTACGTTTCTTTTCCCGAAAAGGTTTTGTAACCACTAACATGCGTAAAAAATTGGAGATGGGGAATATCAAGGTTTAATGTGTTATTAATTTTACAAAAACACTTCTTTCAGACAAAATGTAAACTACTTTAACACCTTCCAACTATTGCATATGTTTGACAAAACTACGTATACTTCATTAATTTTCAATTGATGCATGAGAGGAGTTAGAAATATGTTATATATTCAAAATTACTGGTAAGTAATATTTTTTTTTTGCAAATTTCCAAATGTCGTAGAATAAAAATTAGGTTTAGTAAATAAATAAATATTTCAGGACATCTCACACAGCGCCATCTAGCCCCATACTAAGCTTACGCTTGTATCATGGGTACTAGATAACGGATATAATACACAAATACTTTTCTTTCGTAAATACATACTTATTATACATAGAAACAACAAGTATTAAAGCCATTCTTAAAAACTACCTTTTTCTTATCGAATGAGAGTGGCCTACTCTGCAGTGCAAGTACGGAAGTTTTATCGAGTCGCTAAATTCGATAATACTCGATTTTGACGAATATTATCGACGCTGTCTTTTCTTATCTACACCTTGTCTATGGTTCGGTAACTATCATAAATTTACCGTCAAAGACCGAATGAAATCGATACACTGACATTTGAAGTTGTTTAAATCGGTTAATTTTATCAGATTTCAAATTGACGACGATATGCCTCGATAACTACAATGTTTGGTTTTCTTAGATAATAAACATTCTTGCTGTTTACTCATTTAATAAGTAATGGATTTTGTGATTGCGTTGGCGCTAAAGGAGGAAGAAGATAATAATAATAGTCTAGTTTTATTTTACTTACCTCGGAGGTTCCGTCTTTCTATACTGATAAACTCTGTCTAAAGATCGTAGAAGAATTTGAGCAATTTTGTTCAAATTCCAACTATCTAAATGGCTTCTGCGGTATTGCCGCAATTTTGCCAGTGTAGTGGAAAAATATTTGACATTGATATAAGCAATTTCGTGTTTTTGACATTGACTTAACAAATCATTTTAAAATATTAATTTACCAGAGTGAACGACTCCAATCTTTTTTTATTATCTGTACTAAAGCTTACCGAGGCTTATCGATCAATTTATCTACCTCTAAACATACTTCGGCACTTGCAAAATATAGATAAAGTTATCGAATTAAACTAATCGTCATCGATAGGATAAAACTTCCGCACTTGCACACCTGGGCCGAGAGTTTATAAGCCGCCCGAAAGGCCTCTGACATGGCCTAAAAGGTACCTAAAATAAAATAAATAAAACAAAATTGGTTTAATTTGCATAATTCTGTTTAACAAAAAGATATTGGAGACCAAAGCCTCCCGAACTAGTTTTCACTGTGTCTCGGGAGCCAATGGCTTCTTTCTCCCTGCTTATAATCAACACACAAATAAACAGAGTGCCAAAATATGAATTAAAAAATGGTAGCATTTAAATAAAAACATAACAAACATTAAGATTTATCAAACATAATTAGTTTTCTTAACCTTGCATATTTTTATGAAATTAAAGTTATGTTTATAAATTCAATAAAGATTTTAAATTTTCATTCCTACATGTAATCGTATGTATATCTAAGTAAAACCGTAGAATAGAGACGTTTTATTGTTCTTATGACCTATAATAAATCAGTTACTTATTCTATTCTTGTTTCAAAATGTGTCATATCTATGTTTACGTTACATGTTTTGAAATTACAATTTTCTCCCAAATTTTTGTTGTTTTCAAGTTCGTAAAAAGTTTAGAACACATTATTTCTTCAAGTTATTTCGTCATTGATACGGCAATTTTTTGCAACTTTATACCAAACCGGGAGGTACCTGGAGTTGTACTACGACTTGTTATATAAATTATAAACAGTAAATCAAAGTATTTATACTTCTTCTTAGTTACTATATTATTTAGTACATAAAGGATTACAGGAATTGTTAATTTAAGTTACAGTGCCACCTTGAGGTATACGATTATCAGGAAAAAGTATCCACCGATTAGACAAGCCCAATATGTCATTATTAGCACAAGGATATATTTTTACGTAACTTTATACTGTCGAATCTTTAGCATTGCGTTGCCTATCGAAGGATCTAGGCTCTCACAACATGCTATTCTTATCCAAGATCACTCCAAAATGTCATGCATAAAGTTAGATAAGACTATTTGTTATCAAAATATTATATAAATGAATATACTATACAACATTTTCCTAAGTTGTAAGACTGCTACAATTGTGCTCTTCATTATCCTTCTTGTCAGTATGTATTGATAAACTCTCGACAGCAGAGTTGGCCACTCTCATTCGATAAGAAGAAGTATGGAGAATCAGTGAGTACTGACACTACGCAACACGAAGGTTGTGTAAAAAATTTGACTTTGTCACAACTCGACAATAACAACAAGGTGACAATGATAATATAATGGGTACAGAAGCCATACAAGTTAAGATATTGAGGGAGAAGAATATTATGGGTCTTCTGATACTTTTGTTTTTTTGGTTAATAAGTACTGTGTAATAATGAGTATGCAATACTGTTCTGTTCACTGTTCCAATAATAATATAAAGCGAAAGTTAGTGCTAATGTGTATGTTTCTTATTCATGATGAAATAAGGTATGTTGGTAGATTAATTAGACATGGGATTACCTGTTCTATTTGTTACCCTATATTAACCTGACCTTGCATGCATAGTGTTCAAACAAAATAATCGGGACGAAAACCTTCGATCACAAAACAAACAAAAACCAACCCCCAATAAAAAATTGCCTATACTGCCGATAAAATATGCAGCGTCATCAATAATTTCGCCCGAAAAAGACAAACACTAGCCCTTATGCAGTGCAAACAGAAATCGCATGCGGCAAATGCATTCAGTATTGGCAAAGCGCAATTTTCATGTTACGCCATTGTAGGGACAGAGGCTTTGATTTACGAGTTGGTAGGTAGTAGTAGGCTTGTGGATAGAGTTGTTAATGTAGCCAGTAGTGTGGCTTACTGCTGGAGTAAGTGGTTGGTGGTTGCGCAAATGTCAGTGACTTTCCAGAGAGGTGGAGGATTTGGTAGATCACACTAAGCAATGCTTGGATATCGGGACGAATTGTGTTAGATTGGTCGTTTTTTGTATTTTATGAGCTTCGGTAGGTACTTCTTATTCTATGACTATGTACCTTTATTGGATATTAAGACGATTCCATGACTAGCTTATTTTCATTTTTTTTTTTTACGTGGGATAGGTTTACTTTTGACTACAGCCTGCCTGATGTTAATATACTGAATGCTTAGATAAGCAAGCCACGTGCCTAGTTAAAATATCACGCTTGCCAATGTTAATAATTTCAATATCTAGCCTATTTTTGTACATTAGCTTAAAACTATGAGACCAGAATGTTATCTCTTTGTTTCTAGGCATTTCATTTCAACGAATTTATAAGCTTCCTACACTCACCGAAAAGCTCGAAAGCTCCCAAACTTTCCTACTGCCTTCCAGTGAGCTTACAGGCTGCATGCACGCGACACTCGTCGTCAATTGTCGCGTAACCACTGCTGCTGTCAAAGCTACCGCACTGTCGAAAATATAACCACTTTATGTACTTTATGTGTGGAGTTTTCAAATATTTTGGGGGATTTTGACTTGTGACTTAGTACAGCTATTCGCTGATCGGTACTTGTGAAGACAAGGCTTCGTTGTGTAAGCAAGAGCAACATCTTGTTTGTGATCATTTTTTTCCTAAATTAGGGTAGTTAGCAAATTAAGTTAACTATATTGTAACGTACCTTTAATTAGTTACATTCTCATCGTAATATTTCGTACCTACCTTATACAAGACGTAAAATTATATAAGCCTCACAATTGGGAGAAGACACTGGCCTTGTAACACAGTCTCACGACTAGCACAAGGCCAGAGGTTTCACGAAATTTATTGTTACCTGTTTTATTATGTCAATAATTTTTTTTTTGTAAGATTGTTAATCATGTGAGTTTTTAGGTAGCATTTTACCAATTGATGATTCTATCTTTCTAATTTTATGTGTCTGACGTGCTACGATTGGTTTGTAAATATGGCCATCAGAACGGCTAATGATAGATGATAAGGAGATCTAAGTTGCATACGCTGCTAAAAGCGTATTTGCGCATCGCAATGACTACTGGTTATTTGGTAACTTCGAAGACTTACTAAGAGAAATATACATTGAAAGACTTCAGTCCAGATATACGATTTTTTAATATAATAATGGTAACTGGGCACATTGTATGGGGCAATCATTGTTTTTGTTTTCCTTTATTACTTCTTATATTGATCTGAAAAATAAAATTTTGCTTTTTAGGCCCAACATGCTCGATATAATGATTTATTATTTACAAATTAGTTCGTCTCAATTCAACAACTAATAAACAAAATTACATATGAGCGATGCAAAATCTAGTGTTGAGAGTTATCAAGCTACTCTACTTAGGGCTTGTGACCAGGATCTACAACATGACACTCGACCCATGGATGATTCCCTATTTGCACTCGCCAACGTTGAAGGAAAATATCGTCAGGAAACCGACATGTTTGAGAATCAAATCCGAGGATCGGGTAAGCACGCTCCATTTTAGGCCATAGCCTTTGCTTACCATCAGGCAAACTATGATCAAGTTCAAACCCGATTTAGTTTAGAAAAAAGGACCTGTTTTGTCTACCTTAGGAAAACTTAAGAATTTATCACCACAAAGTAGGTATATCTGTCTAATAGAACTCCTCTAGATTTACTTATGCGGGGGAGTCTAGTCAGTAATAGAAGGAGGATACGCAAGAAAGAAATGTAATATTATGAAGGTACTTACTCGGCTTATTCTTCTTGAAGACAATTTATTTTTACTTAGGCTGTGGCGGTGGTTGCTGAGGGTTCATGAACATGTAAGAGAGCAGGGACATGGCGAAGGCCCATCCGAGCCAGCACATGGCGAATTTACAACTTATTTTGCGTTTTAAAATATTTTTTTTAGATTTTCCTCAATTTTATTACAAAAGTTTTGAAGATTAATGACAAGGGTTTGCTGTCATGTTACTGTTCTTTATCTTTTATACTTTAACATTTTTTTTTGGAAAAGGACTTATCGCCTTTTTAAAAAAGTATTTTATCTTTTGTATATTGAATTCATGACCGAAAATCTTAGGAATATGAGCAGGGGTTTTCTATAAAAAAATTGTAGAAAGTGTCAGCAATTTCGTACCTTTAACCGTACCTGTACCTTAACACACTTACCTACGAAATGATAAATGTAATATTCTTTGATATGTACATTGATGTTGCTGGTACATATCTGCCTAAGAGAATTTCCCTAACGAATTTATTCTGCAGAGAAGTCACGACCCTCATTCATGAGGGATTCAAGACTCAAGAAGGATTGCAAAAAAATATTAATTTAATTTCTTCAACCCCGTATCCCTGTTTTATTCACAACTAAGTAATAACATTACAAAAATGTATAAACGTATTTTATGCGTTCACCCGCCATTAACGCTTTCGGCATTTAGTCAAAATGCGTGCACAGTATAAACACTATTCAGTATGGAATTTATAAACAACTAGCAAACCCGGCGAACTCCGTTTCGCCATGTAGGTATCAGAGATGGCGCTGTATGTAAAAATTGATTTTCCCTGTTTTTCTGTTGAAATTTTTAATGAATTTTCTTTGCTATAAACCTCACGGAGCCTGAGACCTTTCCAACGAATGCAAAACCGTGGAAATCTGTTAGTGAGTTCTGGAGTTATAGCGTCAGGAAGGAAAACCCGACTTATTTTTATATAGTAGATATTAATGTACATTTGGCTTGGTTTTTTTCTTTTACCAGGTTTGTTGCTTTTAAGCGTTATGCTGTATAAAGCTACCGAATGAAAGCTATCTTGATCTAGTTCAACGCTAAGCTGTATCACAACGGCTGACCAATCTCCTAAGTAAAGTATAATAAAGTAAGGAAAGTTCAAACTAGATTGCTCTTAAAATTGGGAGATAGTACAAATGGAAATAGCTCATCACTTTCTTTCGTTTACTACGCATTTATAAATATTCCTAAATTTTAATATTCATCACTCTTTGCTATTTCGCATTACGTCCAATCATTAACTGCGAGAACAAGAATTATGACAGGACTTGGAAATTTAATTAAAAGTAACTTTTGTCAACCTTAAGTACTACCTATAAGGTTGGTTAAAATTACTTGTATTTTGCATCTACATTCTTCCTTTTCGGATCTTCCTTACTGTTGATCTGTTCACACTAGTGTTGACTAAATGTGAGTGTTGCCATCTCTGCTCCGACGAGCAGAACAGTTTCGCGCCAAAATTCTCCGCCAAAATTACACGAGTGAGTTGTCAACGGAGCTTATGGCGCGGCATAATTTGGTTTATAACTTCGACACTATGATGTTTGGCGGAGCTATTACTGTTTGTGCCCCTGATATAAGGCTAGAAGAAATAGTCTTGAGAGATAAGGATGGTGAAAGTAATATGGTGCTAGGTGCTATTAGTGATTTGTGGTAATAGGTTTCTTCTAGGCAAGCGTGCTACATCTTAGACTATAGTGGTGCTTAACATCAGGCAGGCTATAGTCAAACGTAAGCCTATTTAATGTAAAAAATATATATATTATCATTATATTGAAGAGCGGTAAATAAAATCAACAAAAAATACAAATACATCATCTATTTATCAGATTTTTTTTGGTCGCTTGAAATGCTCAAAAGAGTGATCCTGTGCAAATATTTTGGTAAATTTATTAATCATCACTGCATAGTATAAAGTCAAAGTAGCTTCTAGCGTCTGTACGTGTGTATGCTTAGATCTTTAAAACTACAACAAACTACTAAACGGATTTTGATGCAGTTTTTTAATAGATGGAGTGATTCAAGTGGATAGTATAATAATGCGTGCGAAGCCGCGGTCATAAGCTAGTTACATGTAAGAAGATATTTTAAAACGTAATACTTACGGACTTTTTCCTTAAAAACAAACTAATATATGTCACAAAAACAATGTTTATTCGAGGATGCCACCCTATTTTTGGGCCTTTCGACAATTTAAGTTCGCTTTCAAATGATTCCACCAATTTGTTGTAAGTCGTAAATTATAGTGCGGCGATCACTGCGGGTCCCCAAATAGTAGATGCGTATAATTTGGATTAAAGAGGTTCTACAATTTACCCCTGAATATAAAATAGTCAAATATCCAGATAGATCGCTTACCGTTAATAAATTATTGTCAAGTGCAAACCTATTTTATTAGTTTAAAAAGTGTTATTTGACAGAAGCTTCTAGATGTAAATGATACTTTGATATTTTTTTGTATTAACTTTGCTAATCTCGAAGTATACCGTATTACGTTGAGCCACAGTCACTTTACATTCTATGATCGACGCAGTCAGTCTTTGGATGGGTGAGCAAAAAGTGGTATTTCATTTTGGGCGCTTCTGTTGCTCTGTTGACACATTCAATTATAGGTCTACTGACTATTAGTCATATTATGACAGTCACTTAGCCATGTTAGAGTCCCTTTGAGCAGTTTTAAAATCTTAACACTAGAGCTGGCCACGCTTACGAACCTACTTTATTAGCGATTGCTTAGTTTTTATTTTACTCTACAGGGTTATCAGGAAAGTGTATGGTAAGCCGAAAATACCTAAAAGTATCCGTTATAAAGATTGTGTTCTGAAAGTTTCAGCGGAAAACCAGCAAGTTTTTGTATATTCTGTGGTATGGGGCTAGATGGCACTGTTTGAAATGTCCCAGTACATTTATTTATTAGCCGATGATCATATCGATTGTTTACTTCCAAATAGCCCGACCTCGCCCTTCTGCCAGACCCTACCAATTATTGACATGTTTTATTGCACATCCTCTATCTGACGCGCTTTTATCAACGTATGTCGCTTTGCTACCCCACGTCTTGTAAATACAATTTTATATTACCCCAATTTATACGATTTTAATCTTTAAGCCTTAAGGTATAAGGTTGAAGAGATTTTTCAAAGCAAATAGATTTTTCTATTTTTCTAGTTAATTTGATGAGCTAACTTTTGGTTTCGGAACTCATTTATAGTCTGTCCTTATCAGTAGGGGTTCACGCGAGTAAGTAAGGATTGTTATCGTAAGATTTTAGTTGTTTTATTGCGTACCAAAATCCCAGAGGAATCTGTTAACTTTGTCATTAATCTTGTAATTGGGATGTTTGGTGGTAATAAAGTTGTTGGTGATAAACTACATCTAAGTACAAAATATTTGCAACATTTTCTCTATTCCATAAGCAGTATTTTCTTACTTCAAACTTTTTTAATTACATATGTAATTAATTTAATTAAAAAAATATTTTGTATTTCTATCCAAAATTTACGAAAAAATACAAAACACAACGACTTGGCAATTGGCACTTGACGATCAAATACACTATACTAAAGTTCCAGTTAGGCATTCTTAAATTAATTAATTTATTTATTGAATACAAAAACACATCATTTTGACATAAGTGCTAGCTGATTTATACTTACATTATTTACTTAAAAACTATACCTTAGAAATTTGACATCTCAACTTTTCTTCAACCATACACCCATACTTTTTTATTTCCTCGCTATTCCACAAGAGTAGCAACTCTAACAAACATTACAAGTCAGGCCACCACCTCAGGGGCGCTGCAATCGCCGCCATTCAGCCGGTGCGACCGTGCGTGCTCCCGCCTGATTGTCCATCTGTTTCTGACACGCTGTGGACATTGTAACAGAGATGTTTGCGAATGTACTTATAGTTTGTAGCGAAATCAGATCATACCATAAGCTAACTAGTAGCAGCTAGGCTGGCTGAGGTGCTCATAGTATATAGCAAAGTTAGCTATACCTTGTCTAATATAGCATGGGTAATTGTTTTTAAAGCAGTCATCATCATAATTTTTTCGCAGTTTTGACGTAAAATGTGTGGAGATGGCATCTTTAATACTAAGTAATACGTATGTAGGTATTATAGTATTAGTATAAAAGTGACCTAAACAAGTAATATTTGAAGATTTTTGTGTATTTTTGTCTGGTTGTCCGTCTGTTTCTGACACCCTGTGGGCTTTGTAACAGACGTGTTCGCGCTTGTGCTTATGGTTTGTAGCGAAATCAGATCATATCATTTAACTCACCAGATAGTAACTGTTGAGCGATCACCAGGCTGACTAGCGAACATGTACGTAATCACCAAAGTTATACGCTGTGTACTAAAGCTCTCAGCTTTATATGTTTTACTTCAAATCTCCGAAATATCTAGCAAGTTTTAATCAATTATCTATTCAATCATTGCAATGATATTTAAATAGTGGAATTTAACAAGTTTTCTATCATCTTATCCAACTTTTATTTGAAAAGATACTGTTTACGATAAAAAGGGTTTTATTTAATAAATATAAACTTATAATGAATTTGCGTGATTGTTCTAGAAAAAGTTACAGCTGGTATAGAAATGTAGACCTCGGACAATGTGTTCAGATTCAGGTACTTAACTTTAATCGTTGAATCGATATAATCCATATTCTTGTCATCGTCTTTTGCTGATTTATGAGACTAGTAAACATGATTATTTACACGCAGTTAGTATAAATTGCTCATTGTTATTTTTTAATTAAATACAAACGACTGAACGCCACGCGTAACCGCCTTCACAACATAGAATGCAATTCCGTAACAAAAGTATGTGCGATCGTTGTTGCTACGTTTTTCTTGCAAATATTAACCGCATAGTTCTATGTTAACACCCCAGTTTGCTATTTTTATAGTCTAGAGGCATGTCAGTTGAAAATTAAATACATTAGAAGCAACGCTGTAAGCGCCATGAGAAAATTGCGCGGGAGAAAAAGTGGTCTTTCTTTGACCATAAAGAATGTTATACTTACTTGTAAGTAGGTTTGGTTACAGAATGTTGTGGTGTAGTATATGGGACTAGGTATGTATAGATGTTGTAAGATATTTGATTTTAAAGTAAGTAAAATGTAAGTACGTGGCTTGCTATGAACTTACATTTACACAGCGCTTTGCCTCACGTTTATTGTACGGACGGCAAAGCTTTGGAACACTTTACCAGAAGCTGTGTTTCCTGCGAACTACAATCCAGGGGTTTTCAAATCTAGAGTTAAAAGGTATCTTCTAGGTAAGCGTGTCACATCCTAGGCTGCAGCAATGCTTAACATCAGGCAGGCTGTAGTCAAACGTAAACCTATCCCACGTAAAAAAAAACTGTGGTATAAAGTAGTTCAACTAACTTTTAGGTCCGTTTTAAAAAGCTTTTTAGGTCTAGTAGCTAATATAGTCGACATAGTTATACGAACTAAGTAAATATAAGTAGGGTAGAAGCATTAAACACCTGCCTGCGTCCCTGGAGGTCGGAGGGCTCGGAATGATACCAATCTAGCTATTCTTCCGTGACCGTTAGGGATTCTATGCATTGTTTTATAATCAGCCAACTATATATATATATATATATATTAAATAACATTGCATGAGTTACCTTTTATTGTCACTTACTAGACTAAACTATAGCCATACCAAAAATCACAATGATACGTGACTCCGTTGCACGTGAATAAGGAACGAATAGACAAACTAAACCTACCAAAACCTCATTCAGATAGTTTCATTCTGAATAACAAACATATTATGTAATACGATTTAACTTAGACGATATAATACACGGCAGATGCGAAAAATGAAACGTTTTATCGTAAATATTTTTCTGTTTTTATTAGTGTATTTTCACTTATTGGAAAACTGTCTATGATCTAAAAGATTCATCGATTTTTATATATATTGTGATATTGAGACGTCGTTCTTGAAAATTTGAAAGACTATAACTATTACCTCTATTTGCAAAATAGACGTAGGTAATATAACAGATAGCAGAGCACAATTTTTATCAGAATTCAAAAAAAGCTTTAATTTACAAAATTACCAATTTAAAAACTAATGCATGGATGTCGCGTATTCTCCCCTTTTCTGTTTTATTGGAAAAATGTAAAATGATTCCTATTTAGCTTCCCCTATCAAGCCGTTAACAGTCCAGCGAATTAAAAAAGTTTACAACTAAGCGTGACCGTGATGATTATTGTGTAGCAATTTACATACATAATATTATTTTAATATGTTGAATTAATAGCGTTTTGAATAAAATGTTATATATGTTATGCCCATACTATTTTCCAAAACCTCTCGGAGCGCTTGGTTGACGCGACGCGTGACCAAAATGCTGGCCTTTTTCTGGCTCAACGTATCAGCATTGCCATCCAGCGTGGTAATGCGGCCAGTATGCTGGGCACGCTGCCCTCTGGTAGTGGGCTGGAGCACTTAGATTATCTTTAGGCTTTTCTAAAGGTTTTCTAAGTGCCCCTTTTTTGTAGTAGTTAGAAGTAGTTTGTTTAGGTTTTCTTGCCTTGTTTTTATATTTTATTATTGTAAATAAAATATGTTTTCCTGAGTAAAAAAAAATGAATAATGTACCTATCTTTGTTGCAAAGAAAACTTAAAAAGAAATTGAACCTGGGAATAAAACAGTACATAATGTATTCAAATTAACTGACTTTAAATTTACCAATATGGGATCAACAACCGTAAACCGTAACAACTGTGTAAAGTGCGACCAAAATCGAATTGAATTTAGTTGACATTATTTTATAAGACTTCGGTTGACTATATTATTTTGCTATTGACACTTTACAGCCAACCACTAAACTATAAAACCATTCAGAAGAATTTAAAACTTCCTTTTTTTGAAGTAGTAAAAAAATCTTGTAAAATATAGAAAGGGGTTAGCTTTCCGACCTACCTAACTTTTATCACCCGTGATAATAAAGCCTAAAAATTATAACAAAAGCCAGTTTTAAAAACAAGCCTTAACTACATTAGCCCTAATGGCCGATGCGTTCTGTGTCGTCTCATTAGAAACGACAAAAACGCGAAACTTGCCCTCAGACTGACATGCCTCGTTAGCTCCTGACACGAATTTTTCACCAACTTTCCCTGTTTGAATTATAGCAGGGCTTTTTTGGAGTTCTTTTGTGGATATATATTTTAAATCTATATTATATATACATATATATATAACTCAAAGGTGACTGACTGATTGACTGACTGACTGATATAGTCATCTATCAACGCACAGCTCAAACCACGGACGGATTGGGCTGAAATTTGGAATGAAGGTAGATGTTATAACGTAGGCATTCGCTAAGAAAGGATTTTTGGAAATGCCACTTTTAAAGGGGTGAAATAGGGGATGCAAGTTTTACTTCTTAATGCGAGCGAAGCCGCGGGCGCCCACTAGTTACTTCATAAAACGTGCAAGAAAATATTTGAATACCTATATAAAGACAACTATAACAATCTTATAATCGAATTTTAATTTACAGCGTTCTAACCACAAAAACTGGCGTCCCTAAGTATTCATCTCCTTGCTGCCTGCGTTGGTTACTTATATTGAAAGATTAATCAAACTAACAGGTATGACTTTGTTAAATTAATAATCCGTGTGCTAAGAAATTTGAACATAACAAACATCAGTAACTTTTCTTGGTATAAAAAGTTATTAAACTATCTATAACCAGTAAAAAACTTTATTTTCTAGTGTTTATCAAGATTTTTCATAACTACAGAACCCGCGACTATAAAGTGTCACCTGTCACTATCTATTTTTTTAAAACACACACCCAGAAAAGGCAGAAAATAGGAAAGAACAATCACAATCTCATTATACAAAGCGTAGCATCACACGCAACTTTGTCCTCTGCTAAAAAAACGGAAAACTATATCTAAATAAATATCCATACTAACAACATCAATCTATGAATCCATCTGTTACAACATCTATTGCGACACAGTTCTTCGCAGTTCATACATTTATCACTAGGACAACCCTGATAACTAATTTTCTTATCCAAATTAGACTTTATATCAAAGAGATAGGGTTCATAGTTTGCAGTTTTTTTTCAGGGTTGTACGTTATAATCTTTGCCTATTTTTTATGGTAGGATTTATTACGTGTCGTTTATTGGCTGCTATTTGTTATTTTTATGTGCGGCGTAATTTTTATGTTCGGCATAGATTAGGTGTTTACTGTTTTTCATAAGTCTTGTCATGTTTTTGGACAGTCTCGCGTGATGGAGCCTATGATAGTGAGAATAAGTTTTTGTGTAAAACATATTCGACTACCATTTTTTCCTCCATATATAGCACTTAGCTAGACGAGTAGATGACAGTGGTGGCCAAGGACTGGTCAACGTCGCGCGTCCGTGCAAGATGGGTCGACGACATAACATCTGTCGCGGGTCAAACCTGGATGAGGCTGGCTAAAGATCGAAGCCCATTGGCTTCGATACTATGAGAGAGGCCTTTACCCAACAGTGGGACAAAACCGGCTGTGGATGATGATGATGATGATGATATTTGAGTAGGTATGGTGGTTTCTCATAATAATGCAACAGAGGGTAAAGTGCTGCATTATCACATTAGCTCACTATGTATATCCTATAAAGCCGATGTTAATTGATTAACTATCTCTTACTATGTTGGTTTGCAATCAAAAGATATTATTGAAAAAATCTGTCAGCTTTCTTATTACATATAGTGTCATCAAAACATTTTAAACAAAATACACGCAACAAAAATCTACAAAATGCATTAAAACCGATACCTATTCAATTCATAATATCAGTAACATTGGTCTTTGAGTCAACCATACAATGACCATTAATTTGTACTGCACTATAATACCTATTCACTCATGACATTATACGTATATATACTATTCAATAGGCAAATAGAATGGGCGTACCTAAATTCTTTTAAATTAGATGCACCAAAATTATTCTTTGGGTAAATAAATAATAATAATCTGCCTGACTCTCTGTTCCCCACGCACTATAATCCAGTGATCTTCAAAGCGAGAGTGAATCGGTTCTTATCGGGTAAACACGCTCCATCTTAGGCCATAGCCTTTGCTTGCTATCAGGTAAACTATGGCCAAGTGTAAACCCGTTCAAGGTAATAAAAAAAACATTAATTTTACGTTTATAGCAAATAGATAATTGAGTATCAGTGAAGAGATGAAGTGTGAAAATAAAACAATTAAAAAAAACAACTCGAAAATCTTAATATAACATAATTGCGTTTTTGATTCAACATTTTTGGCAAAACAATCATATCCGATATGGTCTAGTGGCTAGGATACCTGGAGGTCTACTCCGAAATGGTCAATCCGAATGTTCGGGCCCGACCGATACACGACCGAAGTTTCGAATGTTGTCCTACTACGAACAAACATCGGATTTCTTCATTTCGGTCGGCTCTATCGAAAGAGTTTCGGATCGAATGAACGGAACAATTAGAGTTGAACTTCGTACCGGTAATTTACCGGTGACTTATTTCTCACAAATACAATCAATTTGGAATAATTTGTCACTGTCAAAGCGTCGCAGCTGTGTCATTTTACGATAAGATATTGAAAACAAAAATATTTAGAGCTTGAACTTGAATGCAAATACTGCATTTTAAAATGTTTTTTGTGCATATCAACAAAAAAAAACGACCCTCGATAACTGCTAACTCGTGATCGTATAGAAGTGGATAAGTTGGGAAGTTGAGAACAAAAAATGTTAACACTACTCGTAAATTACTCTCCACTTGACCTCAGAGCATATCAAGTGGATTCCACATGTTCGCTTTTTGAAATGTTAGATATTTATTTTAGAGAAATCTTTCTACACGACAAGACATGTCCACCCCGACTGCAGCACAAATTGAGGCTCTGCTCAATTATCTTGAGGAGCATCGCGATTTGGCTCGAGGAAATTTGAGGAGTGTCCAAGGTCGCGTGCTATCCCATCGGTTGTGGGAGAATATTTGTGCCACACTTAACGCTATGGGCGGGTGCACCAAGACCACCAAACAATGGCAAAAGGTAAGTCTGTGATTTGGAGCAAATTGTATATTAAAAGCCAGTGATATGTTGTTAAAAGCATTTACTTACCTACCTGCAAAGAGTTGAAACAAATCCAAATACTAATTACTTATATGATAAATCACAACATTTGTTTATTTTAGGTGTGGACAGATAAAAAATATTTAGCAAAAAAAGCAGCTGTGGCAGCCCACAGATCTGCAGCAGCCACAGGAGGTGGACCCTCAACGGCTCCATCACTTTCACAAATGGAATTGAAAGTTATATCCATAATGGGAGAAGGATTTGGGGAGCCACAGACTTCAGCAAGGGTACCAGCTTTTGTTGAGCATGTAAGTATTCCTTTTTGTTTGAAGGTCTATGTACCTACCTGTTTATTAAATTACAATTAAATTAGTGACAGTACCTAGATTTATTAAAGTTGACATTTTGTATGATTGCATACCTATTATGTTTGACATGATTTTAATAACAAAAATTGTCATTATGTTATTAATAAATCTAGACATTGTAACTTTTTTTAAAACTAAACTAAAACTAAAATTTTAATTAAAACTAAATGTTATAAATTCAATTTGATATTGTAATTTGTGTAGCATATTCTATGATATTAGTACTTATACCTATACCTATGTAAGTTACAACTTTACTTTATCAATAAAGATTCTTTATCTTTATCTTTATTACAATATTGTCTCTTATTGCAAATACATACTTATTAGGTACTTATACTGGTTTATTTTTCTTTTTAGGAAACTCCAGGTACTTCTACTGAAGATGATGACCTACCAATTGTTCAACTAAATGGTATGTGATAGGTATTTTTCTATGAATTCTTCTATTTTAGATTAAATCACATCATCTTAGATAGGTTGTTTTTGTTTTGCTAAAAAAGCTTTATAATATTATTATAACATGCACTGGTGTATAATTATTACATAGGTACAATGCTTTTTCATATTCTTTGCAGATCCTTTGCCTGAAGAAACCCAGCATACAGAGCCAGGCACACAACCTAGTCAAATGACACCAGCCAGAAATGAATCACATACACGTAACACAATGAACAGTAAGCATTTAACTTGAATATAACAAACTCTTACATAACATCAAACCAACTTTAAATAAATTAATAAGACAGTAAGATGTTTACTGCATGAGTATTTTTGTTTTCAATGCAGTTTACTGTGTTAAAATTATCTGCTCCGTTAGCTTAGTTGGTAGTGGCTCTGCCTTCTAATCTAGGGGTGCGGGTTCGATTCCCGCATGGCACAAGTAATTCTGAATATTAAAATTTGTAATTACTTGTGTTAAGTCTGGTCGTTTCTATGTATAATAAGTATGTATTTACAAAAGAAAAACTATATATGTATTATATCCGTTATCTAGTACCCATGATACAAGCGTAAGCTTAGTATAGGGGCTAGATGGCGCTGTGTGATATGTCCTGAAATATTTATTTATTTTATTTATTTTTATTTATCAACTTTAATTTAAATTGTACTTTTTGTTATTTTAGCTCCCCGACGACAACAAAGAAGAGTTCGGCAGCGTTCTGCATTGCTTCAAACTTCAGTACGGGACAGGCTTTTTCAAATAGAAGAACAAAGAAATGCAGAATTCGCTGGCATAAGGACGGCCATTGTGGAGTTATGCAGACTTGTGCAGTTGTTCATAGAAAGACAATAGTTACATATTAGTTTATTTTTAGTTATGTATTATTAGTATAATTATGTAGTTCCTATGAGATTGATGGCGGCAAGTCTTCATGCTGGTTAATATTTTAGTTTTAGGTAGGTTATCTCAAGTTTATTGTATGTCTATAAGGAAAGTAATAATAAGTTTATTGTATATGTATTTTAAGTTTAAAAACAGTAGTATCATTTATGTTGAAGATATATGTATCTAATTAGTTTATTTTGAATTTATGAATGTACTTAATTTGTTATCTCTATTACTACTATTTTGAGGATAGCTTTGAAACTGTGTGTACTTAAGTAAATAATTATGTTTGGATTTGGTAATTTTATTAATGTCATTTTCTTATAATAAAATAAACTGAATTTAGAAATGCCAAGTTAAAACCTTATTTTTTATAAATGAATTAACATATATATACTATGTAGTGTTATGCACTAAAGATCGGTGTTGCACTATGCAGTTTCACCTGCATTGATTGTCTTATTAGGTCAACTTAGTTATATTATAGTTATAAAAGTAACAAACATATAGAGTTAATAACTTCTTTGTATTGGTTTGGATTACAAAAATATAGGAAAACACGTTTAGGTATTTAATAAAAGAGTAGTATGATAATTTTACACGGCTTTATTATGTACCTCTTGAAAGTATTAATAAAATATATATTTAAGTGTAGAATTTGTATTTTAATTTAGCTACATACCTATACAATAATAGGGGACCTGTAATAATAAAATATTGACTACAGTAAAATACATTTCAATAAATTACATAACTAAATCTAAAACTATTTAATTTTCTAAAATATAATAATATAATAACAAATAAAATAAACATATTTTCTACATATTTGACAATAATTAGTATATAATAATAAGTACAAAATAACAAAGTCATTAGAGTATCTTAGTTATTTTGTTCTAATAATTGAACTAATTGCTCCCTTGTTCTTTGACCCCTCCTCAAAGCCTCCATGTTAGATACAGGAGGCTGATTGTAGTCTTGACGGGAATCTTCCACTTGGACATCTTCTAGTGAAAGTTCTGGATGATCCAATCCAGCCTTTATACACATATTATGCAAAACAGAGCAGGCTAATATGATTGTACCTGCTCTGTCTGGCATATAGTGCAACTCTCTGGCTGCCAAGAGACACCTCCACCGACCCTTGAGAATCCCAAATGTGCGTTCTATGGTAGAGCGAGCACGCTTGTGCAAAGTGTTAAATCGGCCTTCTGGAGAATCATCTTCTACACCGCTTATAGGGGTCATCAGATATTCCCTTAAAGGGTACCCGGAATCACCTGTCACAAGAAAATACATTTTATATACTTTTTTTTATCAATAATTATCAATTTTGACTAGCTGTTTGCTCACACTGAACCAAGTAGTTTACTACTTGGTAAGTAGCCTATATGTTATATATATATATCTAATCTAAGGTCTAACTAAACTGTTCCTATACCAAACTTCATTAAAATCCATCAAGCTCCTAGATTATGAAAGAGTAACAAACATCTATGCATACCAACTTTTGTGTTAACGTATGAACTGCAAACTAACCACAACTCTAACAGAACAGCATATTTAATATACTTTTACTTACCCAATAGGTATGCAGTTTCAGTAAGACTTTCGAGATGACCTTTGATCTCACACTGAGACCAAATAAATGCATCATGAGTTGCTCCACCATATGAAGCATCCACATTTAGGATTTGACAATCGGAGTCACATATCTGAAAAATAAATTTATCTTTGAGTTTTTGTTTTAAAGGTCGATAAAATCCTATTACTTACTTATATTTTTACAACAAATATATACCACTTGAGTGTTCATAGAATGATAATGTTTCCTATTGAAAAACCGCTCTTCATGTTGGCTAGGCCTCACAATAGCTATATGGGTGCAATCAATACACCCAATTATCCCGGGAATTCTATATTTTTCATAAAATCTGCAAAACAAAACAAAATTAGAAGCCAAAAAGTAATAAAGCTTTCAGTTGAGCTATGGATTTTTCAAAGTAATTTAGTGCGCTATAATTATTTAGTCAAATCATTGAAAAAACCATATTGTTATCTTTTCAACTTACTTCCTCTTAATGACATTCCTTTCTGCAATATTTTGTGGAAACCGAATGTGTTTTCTTAGAATGCCGGGTGAATTGATTGCCACGGAGACATCTCTTATGCATCGGGAAACAGTCTGCTGGGCCATTGGGGCATCAACATTTTGTCCCACTGAACCTTGATAACTGCCCCGAGCATAAAAATTCAATGCCACAAGTATCTGAAATGTTACTATACTTTAATAAATCTGGCGGTACGAACATAATATTTTAATTTCTATTTCATAGACATTATTTAATGAAAGAGCAACAATTACATGCACTTGTCCTATAGACTTGGTTATTGTCCTAATGTAAGTGAGCCAAACATACCTTTGTAGCCGGGTCAACTGCGCGATAGTTTCGTTTCCGGGGTAGCAGAGGGATTATCTCCTGGCAAAGTACTTCAAATAGTGCCCGACTGAGTCTATAATTAGCTACAAACTCAATATCGGGAACTATATTGATGTTTAAACTCTCTCGAATTGAGCGGCGATTCCTTCTGATTTCCAAACGCTCTTCCTCAAGGGCTTCTTCCACCAGGAGCATATGTAAAGCCATTATATTTGAATTTCACCAAAAATCAGTCCACTTGCGCGAGAGTTCCAAACACTTCACGACACTTCCGATAGTCAAAAGGTAACACTTTTGGTATCGTGGATTTTGACATAAAACTACCGATCAAACTATTGTCAAACTCAAATTATCGGTCGGCCTTTATGCGTTCGGAGTAGGGTTTACGATACAATAAACGTCAAACGGATGTTCGGTCTGAATCCGATCCGACCGAACGAAAATATCAATGTTCGTAGTAGGAAACGCCCGAATGTTCGGCCGATAATTTCGGCATTGGCACTTCGGAGTAGACCTCCTGGCTCTCACCCAGGAGGCTCGGGTTCGATTCCCGGTATCGGAATATCTTTTTGCATTTTATAAGTGCTAATAAACTAGTGGCCGCATTGGCGCATGGCGTCGCGTCTATTTTTAAAGACCATTGGCTGTTTGTGTTTTTTTTGCCAACATTTTACATTTGAGTGAGGAAATTTAAATTATAAGCTTTGATTCACAATAATTTCATAAGAAATGTTAAACCAATGTCTGTGTATGAATTATATATAATTTGATTTCATTAAAGGCGCATTATTGCCCCAGAATCTAACTTTTATTTACCACCGTACTCGAATCCAGTGTGGTTCAATTTGATACAAGGTTAGTGGAAATTAGTGAGCAAACTTCTTTATATGACTACGAAAAACTTTTGTTTCGTAACTCCTAAATGTTCTTGAAGAATTTTTGTTCATTACTTGGCTCAAGTGCGATGACCTGATCTCTTGTACTGGCCAAGACTTTAAGTTTCTGCACTAGAGAAGTAGGTAAGTATTCCGTTGGTCACCAGATTATTAGGTAGGCCTAAATCTAGACATCTATCTAGTTCCATCCTAGACCGTAATGTTTCCTTACCATCAGGCGAATTACGGTCAAGTGCAAACCCATTCTTTGTTAAAAAAAAATCGACATACGCAAACTCTATATTCAAATGTGTAGCATATCTTTACTAGAATGTTTCGTGTAGCCCTGTATAAGCCTGTGTCATCAGTCCTCGGGCCCCCGGTTGCGTGACATGTCACTATATAGTTCGCCAGTGACACCCGCCTCCGTAATGTTTTTCCGATTCCGAGATGCCTTTATAGGCACGGTAGGATTGTGCATTTTGGGGAAGTTAAAGTTAGTATGTAGGTATACGTTGTAATATAGTAATACTTATCTACCAGTAGACAAATATGAAGCATGAGACCTGTTTAGTACATACTTAAAAAAGAGAAAAAGAACAGCTGGTTTATTGCAGAAATTCCAAAACATTGACGATATACCTACCTAAAGTTTTGGCTTCCAAAAATTTTGTGTAAGTGTAACCAACTTACACAAAACCAACCTTGTGTAACCAAATATAAAGAACTATTATCTTTATATTTGGTTCTTTCTCAAATGAGCAAGTTTAATATCCAATTTTACGTACTTACATATCTTACTTGCTCGTTTAAAATGCGATTTCTCGACCTTTCGGACCCAAATCTTATTTTATCCTGAAACGTGCGAAAAAATTGATTTTATTATAGAAAAAAATAGAATTTAGAATTTAACGTTACGATTTATATTTTTGTTTTTTTTTTATGTAGATGTAAGCAATGCTTTGTGAGGGTTTCAGAATCAGAACGAAGGTAGGTGCAAACAAATACATTAGAAAACAGGAAATAAATGTATTTTTCCTTCGAGTAGTAAATACAGATTACGTAAGTGTCCGACATCAGCTGGCAGATGGAGATGTTAACGCCATTACGTATTGATAGTGCTGGGGAGGGTTTACATGCTGCTTGCTACTAACTTCTTTTTTTTTTAATTTATTGAGTTTATTTATTTATTAAATCTAAATTGACACACTTTACATGTATGGTTCAATAAAATACCTGCTGGTAATATCGTGACTGTCTTACGCAGAGTAGAAGTTTTTATTGTTTCCATAATATTTGTACGCCTATCGGCAGAATATTTGATTCATTATTATAATTTTAACATCAATGTATGACAATATTCGAGCAAATAAATTTATTTCATTTCATTTTCATTTCCAAAAACAATATTTTAGTAAGTAGATGACAAACACTGCCTGGGTACTCGCTTTATTATAGTGTCAGAAAACAAATATACCCATAAAAATATATACGTACACGAAACCACTGTTAATGTTTAGTGGTCCAGTATATTATTTTGATCCGATATTATTTTTAAACCGATCAGACCAAACGTCTGGTCAACAAGACGACCAAGTCGAGCTCCATGTGAACCCATGATTTCATATAATACCCGCGAGTGAGCCAGGTGTGGTAATACCATTAATATCAATTGAACAGTGTCCGTCCTGTCCGTCTGCCACCCACTCACCGATATAACGTGACCTGTGACATACAGGGTTTTTTTTAAAAAGGCTGTTAAAGTCAAAAGAATAATTTAAAGAATTTTATATTTCTATTGTGTTTTCTCTATTTTATGTTCAAAATCGTAATTCTCGGCATAATTAACCCGTAGCAACCCACGATTGGGAAAAGACATCCTCCTATGACTTTGCGATGACAATGTAAATGACTTAGTGTAATATAGAAGATTCACTTAAATAATTTCTCTTTTAGCATAACGTGTAGCTAGAGATTGTCATGATTGCCAGATTCTTGCAAAATAAACAAGTTTTTACGAAAGGTCCTTAATAATTTGGGACATTTTACTATAGCGCTGTGTTATTTTTATAGCAGCTGTCCATTGTTAGTAACTAATAACCCTGTTACTATCAAGTACAGAGGTCAAGTTAAAGTGGTTGAGAAATATTTTATGAGCCGATTTCCGATATTGGAAGAGTAATGCCGTTTAGGAGACCATTCGACTGTTTGCTGACAATTACTTGATTCTTCTTTCTGGACCCTTCTACTAATGATAAGATATTAGCTGACTTCCATAAAAGAAGATTTTCTTAAATTGGTTGTGTCTGGCTTATAAATCTTAATTTCTATTGATTAAGTGAGAATCTTTGATTATTGACAAGCAAATATTCAAATGTGAGAATATACTGATTAGTACATAAAACCGAATATGAAATTTGTTTGTTCGTAAGAAGACATAAAAGCCTGTTTCAATCAAATAGTGATGTAACTGGTAGGGACAGGGGCAAACGTCGGCAAAATATACTAACAAACCCAAAGCGACGATTGCAAGTCACCTCTAACAATGTAAACTGCATAGCCATTACTGTATGTAACCAAATTCCAAATGAATTCAAAGACCTGAACTGGTATAGTTTCAAGAAAAAATTGTTTGAGTACCTACTAACCAAATGTTATTATAAAGTAAATGACTTTGTTGAAGAAAATATACACATAAATTGACTAGCCATAAAACTGATATTTGTACGCCTATCGGCAGAATATTTGACACAACAAATTTATGTAACACCTACTATGTAAGACAATATTCGTGCAAATAAATGAATTTTGATTTTGATTTGATTTGACCGCCCTGTATACTTTCGATCAGAATTTGTTAATTTATCTGGGGGCACGGCAGTGCCCTCGCCAAGTCGAGCGCGAAGCAAACACTGCCGTACCATCCTTTTCTCGAACCGTTTCGCCGCATTTTCAGCCCCCTATTTGAGAACCTCTGGACCTATCCAGTCTAACGGCAAAGTCACGTAAAATTAACTATAATAATAAATAAATCGCAGTAAGGAACCTTAGACTTGGCTTAACTAATTCTAGAGATTTCATTACTTTTTAGAGATAAACAAGCAGCTCTATCGAGACTTGGCAATTTTTTTACAGAATGTTTTTAGTGGGATACTATAATTCTGAGAATAACGTTTTGCTTTTATTTGATTAAAATTGCACCTGGATCAACGGGTGATCAGATTTTCAGTTTCATTTATCAAGACTTTACCAGTAGATTACCTGAAGCGACATCTACACAAGTTACACTGTGCTTATCAACAGAATATTTCTTATACGAATATATGCCAACCAAAAGTGTACTTCACCTGTACTGAAGTGATCAAAGTATTAAATCATAATAAGTTAAACAAGAACCCCCGGAAGAACTTGCCTCTTTAAGACACAGTTTTGTAGTAATTAGGAGGCAGTGCTATTTGTAAGATGTAACATATTATTTGTTTACAATAATTTTATCTTTTCCTTAATAATCAAATTATCTACTAACTAATAAACCTAAACACTGTTTATAAGAATGAAACAAACGACTGCTCAGATTCAGGTACGTTTAATATCAGAACTTAGCAGTCGTTTGTTTCAGTGTCCCCTCCACCAATCAGTCCACTTTCCGCCTGGTCAGCTCCACTCGCGTCTTCCATCACACAAGTCACAGACAGACTTAGCAGTGGATACTAATCTGTGACTCTGGGGAGCATTTGTACGTATAGGGCTGACAGGATATCGAACTATGAATAGCTGCGTTGTGTTACCATTTCTGGCTTATTTCCCGTTTCTTGAGAACTTTAATAGCAAATCGACCGTGGTGTCCAGATTATTTCATAGAAGGCATAAGTCCTAGGATTTTCAGATCCGTCAAGTTATGTGCGGATTTGCACACGCTTAACATCGTGAGGAAACCGTGTATTTGAACACGGTTTCCTCACGATGTTAAGCGTGTGCAAATCCGCACATAACTTGAAAAACAAGGCATCGGTATTGGACTGGGGCAGATCATAGAACCACAGACCAATAAGAGAAAACCAACGATTTGATTGAACCCAACTGCAACAGATCGTTATGCAAACGCTTCCCAACTCCACATACGTTTTTTACCCACAAAGCTACTTTTTTGATCAAAATTCAAAGCAAGTGTCCAGCCCTACGTGCATTGGTCCGGAATGTCGCATGCGGGCGAGGGCCGCGGACTGTTTACAGATGCAATTATGTTAAGATTACATATTTATCTCGCAGACAGACGATTTCTTAGTGGGGTGCAGGGGATGGGTATAGAGATGGTGCAGACTGTGGGATCAGAGAGAGATCTTCACTTTTTTGTTTTCTTAAAAAAGGGTTTTGGCCACGCAGAAACTTCCAAATCAAAATGTGCTAACAAATAATAAATATACCTTCGTAATAGCGTAATAATGTTTAAAGTAGGTCATACAGGGTCACACAAATTACAATTGGCAGTTCGTACATGTCTCCGCATTTTGTGGTCCGTTATGTCTTGTTTTACTGTCAATTGAGATTATACAGAGTAATAATATATTCACTAAGAATAAAAATACAAATTCTCAAAAAAACTGCTAACAACGTGTCTGAAATGTAAAAAAAATACATAACAGCATGTTCTATTATTCATTCAGACAGCTTCCAAATATTCAAGTTGTATCATCTCCATAGGCATACTTGCGCCGGGCTCACCCATTTGATCCCCAATATTGATTCCTAGTTGCCCTGCTTGATCTTATCATTGTTTTAAATGTCCTTTTCCTTGCTTTTCCTTTTCTGATGCAATTTCTTTAGTTACGGGGTGATAGTGGGGTCAAATAAAGGCCGGAACAAACAGGGGTGACCTCGTATCCTATAGTCTTAGAGAATACATAACCTATAGTAGTTAGTAGTCGTATAAAAGTTGTAGAAAAAGAAGAAGACGTGACTCACCCGCAGAATTAATTCGTTAGGGGAATTCATTTGGGCAGATACATCGTGGTGGGCGTCCAGGTCCACGGAAGACGCATGTCCTCGGATATTGTGGTCCTCAAACATGTCGGTTTCCACACAATGTTTTCCTTCTCCGTTAAGCGAGTGCAAATCCACACATTACTTGAAAATACAAGTCATTGGTGTAGGGCCGGATTCGAACTCTGCGTCTGGATGAAAAGCAGACACTGGAACAGCTGGGCCAAACTCGCTTTTATGGTAGATACTATTGAAAATAAAGTAAATTTACAATTTCTGTAAATTAAGCAACAAGGCTGTTATTCTTAAAGCAGGCGAGACGTCAGGTGCTACCTCGTGTAAGTGCTCTGTAGGCACAACACTCTCGATATCGTTGTTTAGTCAACAAGCTCAGACAATAAAAAAGAATTCAAAGAATTTCATTTTTTTTTAGTTAATTTGGTTCCACCTCAGCGAATCACTTTTGAAAACCATACATATACATAATTATACGTGTATGTTTCCTTTATTTATTTCCTTTACCTTCACATCTGATACATTTAACAAATATACAGAGTGGCGAAGTCTGACCCTCAAAAGCTGGCAATTTGATTTAGTGGTTTATGTGGATCAAGATTATGATCTGTGTGATTTGTTTTAGGGGTGTCATGAGATGTAATATGGTATTACTTACCATGGCTCTAGAGATTTTGGGATTGCTTGTGATCTATGGGGTTGGTAAGTATGGGGTGTGCCGTTGAGCTTTTTAAAAATGTATTATAGTTATTTTGTACTAGAAGGTAGTCTGATATCTTTAAGTTAAATGTCGGATGGGGGATTTGACTTTCTATTCTTAAATAGTTTTGCAACTGAAATTTAAATTGGTATACGAGTATAAAGGTAATTTTTATTTTATTTTGTTTTATACAGGTAATGATTATGATTATATTTCGTAAATTTCATGCTTCAGATATAATAAACATGGTAGTACTTTTATCCTACAGGCATCATTGAACGAATTTTAGAGACTGATTTGACTATAGTCAATACAAGTCAAGTTAAGTCCTTCTAACTTCACTAGGAAGCCATCTTGGTAACCATCTTGGACGTCGTCCTCATTCTTTATAGAAACCAGATAAACCCACAAAATGTACCTATAGTTAGGGGTATTTTGGGAGGGCTGGGAGTATATATCTTCGCATGAAACTTACTCATATAATATTGATCGAACTTCACTTTGTAAGTTCGTTTAATCATATATTATAGTAGTACGTATAGAAATAGTCAATTTCCTAGGATAAGTTACTCAAACTACTTGGTTCAATATGTTTTTTTGTTATAAAATAACCGCTACTTACAGGGCTACAATTCTGTAGAATCCCGTAAATTCGGATTAAAGTGAGGAAGCCACATGTTGCTTACATAAAAACTCCTAATTCCCGCTAACAGCCCATAATTTCACCATCATTCATCGATACTCCATCCTTTAATATCCCACAAAATACAGTTGCAATAATTCAAGCGAGCGACGTGCGCTTCCCAAATCTTCCAGCGGTTCCGGTCGCCTGCGCCCGCGCTCCCTTCGCCACATGTCATGGGAATCGATTACAAAAGCCCGGTTATAAATCCACTAATGATTATTGTCAGTTGAACTGTCAAGTGGATGGTATAAAAGGTTTAGTTGTCAATGTTACGAGAATATGTGTTTTATTTTAAAGCTGGTCCCATTGAGTTGCAGAGGTCTGATGACAGTTGTTCTGTTTGCTAGCTATTGTAAAAGCCCAAACTGCAATAAATAGGTATAGGTAAATTAATTTTTATAAAAAAAAATCTTTTTTTTTGTATAAAAATTTATTTACCCAACTATCTAGCCAACATCTAATTTAAAAAATATAAGATTATTATTCGGGTTTTACCTTGCTTGTTAGTTTGCTTTACTTTACTGTATATATACTTTATTATAATGATCGTTAGTGAAAGCTTGATTTTTTTTGGTACTGGCCAAAAAATGATGATACACTTAAAATTGACTTTAAAAAGTTAAGGTACCTAGATGAAAAAGACGAACAAAAAATCTATAAAATCCCTTTTACTTATAAAATTATGTTAATGGATTATTCTAACACATGGATTACACATAATTATGTAAAGCGTATTTGCTTTGACAGGCAAAATACATGTTTTGTCCTACTTCATTGTAATCGTGTGAAAGACGCGACTGGTCTGTGAGACCCGTCAAAGTTTTTGTTTGAAACCTCTTCATTTCTTTCAAGTCATAACAACTGACTTGTAAAGCACTTGCTTTGTAATTATTATAAGCTAAGGAGGTCTATGGTAACTTCTGTAAGATGCTTCAATCCTTCTATATCCACATTCTTACCGTATAGCACATTTCGAAATTAAAAAAAAAAACAAACAATCTTCTGTATTACAAGTGGGCAGAGATGTGAAGTATCTTAGATAAAAGTATTTGAAATACAAATACAAGATACAAAATACGTATTTATATCTTGTATTTAAATACTTTTTATATATTCAATCTTGTATCTTATATCTAGATACATTTTTCTGGTATCTTAGTATCTTGAAGATACTTTTTTCCCCAAGATACTTTTGCTATAATAAATTTCATTTTTTCTCTCCGAACGCAACTACAAACCATGAACCAAACGTCATCTAAACATTTTGTCAATATTACCGAAAACCAAATGACAGATGGCAAAACTATCTTTCTCAAAATGTCCCCGCCTAAGGTGGAAATACGCACACGATAGGAAAAAGTTTCCAAAATGTCCGCCCACTTTGTAAACAATCAGACTAAGACTTGTAGGTATCTTCATAGAAGACTACTATTTAAAGCTATGTTTTACAGTTAACGATATATAATTCGCACATCATTCTTATCATCAAATTTCTGAACTCTCGTTCGCAAATGCTAAAATAATGAGATATACTCACATTAAGATTTTATGATGATTATAAATTGCGGTTGAGATGTTTTTCACTACTCTGATTACTTTTCTACATGATATTTTGATAACAATAACACATCACACAATTACACACTGACAAAACAACACATTATAATCACTCACAATATGTCCAGAGTGTCCAGACTTTCAAATCATAAACATTTTCACACTTGAAATGCAATATTTACATTAAAAAACAAAAGAATGCCGCAATCAAAACAATCAGTTGACTTTAATATTTTTTTACTTTTTTTTAATTTTTTCTTTCCAACTTACGCAAAAATTATTGAATTACACAGTCCTTCATGTGCTTGATGGAATAAATAAATACCTACGTCAGTGAAATGCCGCCAGCATTTTGGGGACCTTTCCTTCTACTACAGGCATTTTAGGTAAAGTATTTTAGTTTTAGAAGTAGTTTAAGTTTTTATTCTATTGTTAGTATTTTGTTTACTAAATTAGTTTTTACCAAAATGTAAGTTTTTTGAATAAAACAATACGTCAGTCACGAGTTTGAAGAAAAAGGAACGTAATAAAATGAAATGAATTCGATGGAACTCCTACTATAATTCAATACAAGATCTTTTAGCCGTGCAGAACCATCTTAGTGAAGCCATGAAAATGTTAAAGTTGCCACCGCTGAAAGAAAATGAAATTCACTTTTTAAGTGAATATGTGGACTGTTCAAGACCATTAGCAGAAGCTATTCAAAGCCTGCAAGGGGAAAAAGACACTTATTATGGCTGTCTGTTACCGGAATTATACAGAATCCAATACGTTATCAAAAGCCTCAGAATGGAAAATCTGAAATACTGCAGCCCTCTGCTAGATGTAATAGAAGAAAACTTAGATAGACGATTCAAACGGTTTTTTCAGTTGGAACCAGCAGCAAATGATGCTATATTAGCCTCAGTGTCCCATCCAATGTTTAAACTGAAATGGGTACCAAAAGCGCGAAAGGAATATGTAAAAGAACTTGTCCTGTCTGAAACTAGAAAGATCAATCGATCTGAAAAACAAAAATTAGAGGCTTTAAACAATGTTGAAGGTGATATAAAAAAAAGTCAAAAGATGAATCTTATTATATGTTCCTAGAGGACTCTGATTCCTCTATTGCTAGTGGCGAAAACACAAGCAGCACCAGTGATTTAGAGACACTCCAGTACCTGAACAATAAAGATGCAAATTTTAAGAGCTTAAATGCTTATCCTACGAAAAAAAAGATATTCCTAAAATATAACACCTGTTTGCCCAGCTCTGCCCCTGTGGAGCGACTCTTTTCCTTTGGGGGCATGATCATGAGGCCTCATAGAAGGAAGATGAGTGACACAATGTTTGAAGAATTACTTTTGTTAAAATCTCAAATAAAATATAAAGATTAAGAAATATATCTTACATGTATGGTACTGTTTAAATTGTCCAAAAGGAAAATGTACCTAGGGTACATAATGATGTACCTAATACATTTTAATTTAGATTCATCGCTTTATAATATTGTCTTAAATAATGAACCAAAACAATATTTACTTTATTGTGCTAAAAACTTGTTAAATGTTTTACCATGGTAATAATTATAGCATTCCTTTCTTTAATATGTGAATTAATCTATATTGCATTGTACATTATAGCAATTTATTGATAAATATATCTTAGACATTTAGATTTAGTTGAATATGTATGTAATACTGTTTAAATTGTCCAAAAGGAAAATGTACCTAGGGCATTATGTACCTAATACATTTTAATTTAGATTCATCTCTTTATAATATTGTCTCAAATAATAAACCAAAACAATATTTACTTTATTGTGCTAAAAACTTGTTAAATGTTTCACCATGGTAATAATTATAGCAATCCTTTCTTAATATGTGAATTAATCTATATTGCATTGTACATTATAGCAATTTATTGATGTTCAGAGAGCTAAGTTGCGTTTGGTGTCATGTTGAAATAAAACAATATAATATTTATAAAAAAAAACAATTTATAATATTTTCGAAGATTTGTAATAACCTTTCTACATTACAAATAAACTTGGCAGTTAAAATAAATTTTGTTTTCCTACAAAAGTATTTTATCTTTAAAAAGTATTTGAAAGATAGGTATTTTGTATCTTGTATTTCAGATACCTTTTTAGAAAAGTATTTGTATTTGGATCTGAAATACTTTTTTTTAGAGTATCTTGCATCTTGTATTTCAAATACTTTGTATAGGGTATTTTATACATCTCTGCAAGTGGGAAGGTCAGACAATTATTAATCGACAACAGAATTTCTCAGTATAAATGTAAATATATTAATTCTGTACGTACTTGTATTATTGTTTAACCACCAATACTAGTGGACGCAGGCGGCTTCGCATTATACCAGTTAAAAAAAGTAGCCTATGACACTCCTAAGACTTCATACTATCTACATACCAAAAATCTTGATGATCCGTTCAGCCGTTTTTGCGTAATGAGCGATTAAACAAACAGATACACAGATAAAAATTCTTAAAACTGCTGAAACGTGTTCTGTTATCCATTTAAAGTATTTTAAAGGATACCTTACCAAATATTTTTCTCATAAATCTTCTACATATGTACAGGTTTATGACTTTCTTCAGCTTTATCATATATATTAAACCATTGTGAACCTCAATATAAAAACTAGGGCGTAAATTTAGTCCTATTATTTAGCCTAATCATATTGTTAAGTGTGTAGTTAATATGTTTAATGTTAGAGAACACTGCCTCCTTTACAATGCTTGTTGTCGTTTTCCTGTCAATATTCAAAGGAAGTCCTAGTTTGACATGCTGCAGTGAATTTGTACGCTTATAACTGCTAATTTAATAAAATTACTGCGGTTTTTAACGTAAAGTAACCCGAGGGATTATTTTTATCCAAACTATTATGCATAGTTACAATTTTCCACAAATAAATCTTTAATTCGGTCAAAAAATACTAGAGATTAAACTTTGAGTACTTCAAATTTGATATTCAAGTGATAGCCCAACCAACTACAAACATAATGACACTACATATGTATCTATGTGTTTTTCCACTAAGTTTTTCACGAATTCTACAAAATCTTATGCTTGTTGGTTGGTTCTACATACTGTTTCGAGATTATTTTTGTTTTGCGCCTTTGCCATACAACAGTTTCAATAAAATCCAAATCGGGCTACTGCACTTTAATAATTAGGTAAAGTAAGGGTTGGCAAGAAGTGATGCCTAACTTACTTAGATTGGAAGTTAGTATGCCACTTGCACCTGCGACGGTTTATGTTGTCATATAATTTATTACGGAAAAGTTTGATGGGTAAATTGGTTTATTTCTAGCAACTGCGGATTATAAATTCACGGAAAAAAATGACTTGAAGACAAAAACTGCTTAACATTTTGTTTAATATTTTCGCGAGTATCATAAAATGCTTAAACTAAAGTTGTCGGTCATTATTTACAAGTGTTTTTCGAACTAACTAGTAAGTCTGTCTCGAGAGTTTCTGACATAGCTTAATTAGAATTTTGTGAATACCACTGACACATCGAATGATATTTTTCTTTTACTTTTTTAATCAATTAAGTTTACCTACCCTCTTGTCGATTTAGAATAAATCGATTCAAAGTCGATTAACAATATTAAGGCAAAACTTTTACCGTCTAAGTAGAGAATATAAAAGTATCTCATAGTAAGTAAGTTAAGTATCTCAATGAGGCATGGATAGATCTGCGTGTCAAACACCAGTAAGATCACTTATACATTGCACCTTCTCATGGTTTTCTCATGGAATTAACACAAATTAATAACTGTTTACATTCAATGGACTCGCTGGTGGTATTTAGACACGTTTTTGTTGATAGTTGGTGTTGCTAGTTGCTAAAGATTTAATGGGCTTATTGGCCCGTGAGTTCTGGTAATAATAATGTCAATAATGTCAACAACGACCAAATGGTAAATAAGTATTTGATCGATTCGACAGTTAAAAAAAACAAATCTTGAAATATCACACAGTGCCATTCTAGCTAAGAGAATGGCACTGTGTGATATTTTAAAGCTCACGTTTAAATACAACTATAAAATCATATATTTAGTAAAAAAAATATATACTAATGATAAAAAATATATATTATAAAGCTATCAGTTGAGAAGAATCAATAAAACAGAAACAATCGATCCATCAAAAGCTAGAATTATTTCTTTTTTACCCCAGCTCGGCACTTATCATCCGTGCACTGGCAACCCAGCCATTGAGCAAGTTAATGACGTGCTAAATAGCAGTTCTGTGTAATTTCAATTATGCGTTGCGTTAAGTTGGCAAATTGCTGCACAATCAATCCTTTGATTCGATTTAATTCACATGGTTTTGTTGCCATTCCCGTGATAGAAAATCGGAGAAAAGCCGCGGGCTTCTTTATGTTCATAGAGATGAGTTCTTTGAGCGTTTGGTGGAAAAGTGTTTCTGTTATTGTTACGGTTTTTTTGCAAGATACACTTGATAGTCAGGTATTCATTATGGACCTAGTTCATTACCTAGAACGATAACAAAACCCTGACAAGTGATTCTAAGACTGAGGATGAAGAATTTGTACCAATACTAAACTGTCTCTAAAATTAACAACAACGTTTCTTGGATTTAAATTAGGATATTCCACGAGAGAGTTTAAATAATATCAAAAATATTAGGACCTATTAGTTACGTATATCATCACATCACCCCATTTTATTTAAAATTTAGAAAATTACACTCAAACTTTAGACATTAATTCAGAGCAGTTAAAATTTGAATCGAAACATTTGTAACTCTTCAACCGGCGACAAAATTTTACGCAACAAAGGTTCGTTTACAAAAACAGTCGGATTCACGAATAAATGATAGAGGTGCGTTCACACTGGCGGCGCGACGCGGCGACGGCGACAGATCGCACCAATTTCAATATTAATAGATCCAGCGACGCGTGAAAACTGACGCTACTGACGCACTACGACAACATACAATACAGACACCACACTATTATAATGACATAAACCCTAGGTATAGCATACCATAATCAATCATTAATTATCATTCTACAAAAGTGAAAGTGTATTTGTTGATCTGTTGGTTCCGCTTTCAGCAATGGAACGATGAATTTTAATTCCTACATCATACCATTATTTAAAGGCAAAGCGCGTCTGTTGGTCTGTTAGTTAAGTCTTGATGCAGCAACGAAACTATGCTCATAATACTTTTTTTTATATTATGTAGTCCAGGCTCAAGAGAGTGACATATCATAGGTTACTTTCTCACCAAAACAACGCGGGGGAAACCTTCAGCTACAGCTTCATTTAATCAAATGAAAACATCACACAATGGTAGTAAAAATTATACACATATTATGCCAAAAATAACTACATGATAGATCAGATATCAAAACATACCAATTTTCATAGAGTCCAGAAAGGTACTTAGGCGTCTCTTAACTAAAGATACCAAAATCATACCAACGCTTAGTAGATGTAATGGTTTTTACAGAGGCCAGAGTTAGGCGTCTCTTAATTAAATGATCCACGCTGTCCACAGATTAAATAACAGTGCACCTCCGGGTGAATTAATATGACCTCCATGCATGTGGGAAATGTGGAGATGACATGAAGCTTGACGGACATCGATTTGGACAAAAATATATATATTAAAAAAGATTAGTTACATGTTAAAGGTTTATTTTGTTTATCTAAATTGTAAAAGATATAATAAAAGTCCAACGGAAGACCAGCGCTGATTACTTCCAGTAATCAGCACTATGCTGAGTTGGGGCTGTGTTGAGGCAGACTTATTTATTTATTTATTGTATATATGTGTGTGTGTATGTTTTGAAGTCTGTCTTAATAAATGATTTTCTATTTCTATTTCTAAGTCACGGGATTGTTAATTACTTTAACTGTAGATCAAAAAGGATCCAGATAACGTTTAAATTATATCAGTGAATTTGTAAGAATGTAAATAAAGACCGTTACTACTTCAGTTCTATCAAAAGCCCAGGTTGTTGATAAATTAATTCTAAAGCAAAAAGTATCCAGAGACAAACGATATCAGCAAATTTGTGAGAATTAAAAAAAAACTGTAACTTTACTAATTTACCGACATCAAACTTATAAAAACTATAGTTAACTTTTTCATATGCTCCATTTCCTATTGTTATTCTCGGATATGTACTGTGGTGATATTACGGTATTTAACTAATTAATACGATACCTGTGTGAAGATTAGTAATTACAATTTAATTACAAGATTAAATTTATCATCTATTCACAATACCACTAAAAACGTGAAAAGAGACACTAATTGGGCTTCTCTTGTGTATTTTTGCGATAGCTATAAATCTGAATATATACAACAGTCACTTTGAAATAGTAAAGCGCTTCTTTGTTAGAAAACAATAGCATATTTGCAGGAGAAATAAAGTTTATTAGGTTTGTATCCGTCAGATTACGAGAGATAATATTATAAAATATGTTGTTATGATGATATTAACATCGGAAATTCTATGATTTGTTGACTAAATTCTTGAGCAATCGAATAGGTATTGTATACGAAGAACATTCGAAATCGATACCTACTATTATCGTATTTGGTAATAAACTAAAACATACTACACAAAACTACATATTAAAAATATGCAAACATAAATTTACGGAACTAAAACCTTTACAAGCAAAATTTTATAAACAACATATTTTTTACATCAAAAACCGGTCAAGTACAAAAATGAAAACGACGTTTTTAAATGTCCATTTCTATGCAATCAACGCGCTCGTCCACCAGAGCATGTCGCCGTGTGGGCGCGCCCTTAGACCATCGCTGGTCGTTGGGCGCTGCATAAATCAAACGCCAATAAATAAATATCACTTGTGAACGCTTCCTGCCGGCTAATGTATCGTGAATTCGTCACGGTCGCTATTTTATGACCTGATGACTTGGGCCTCGGCTTTTAAACGCTTGAAATGTAGGTGGTATAAATATATAGTAAGCATCGAATTTGATGTGTGGACATTATCTAAGTAGTTGATATCAGCGTACCGTTATACCTACATAACGCTAAATTGTTATACCTAGTTCGCCGTGTCCGCTGGTGTTTCTCGTGTGACATTCATGGGTACACTACTACACAATTTTTATTGCAACTAGGTACACGTCCACACATACTAGACGTTTGTTTACGGTTTATTTTGCAAACAGAGACCAACAGAGACCAACAAGATACCTTTTTTACGTGGGATAAGTTTCCGTTTGACTACAGCCAGCCTGATGTAAAGCATTGCTGCAGCCTAACTATTAACATGCTTACCTTAAAGGGAAAAGAAAAAGATTTCACAAATTTCAGCACTATGTATCATAACAAAACCCTGAACTTTACAACATTAAGCACAGTACACACTATACAACAATACAACATTATAGCTTGTACATTATCCGCAGTGTCCACAATGGCGTACCGCGGCACCGCAAGGCGCGGCGTCACGGCCGGCGCCGCGCGACAATGCGTCAATTTTTACGCGCCATCGGCCCGCGTCGACGCCCGCGCTAATGCGACCATACGCTATTGTGAACGCGGCCTAATGTGCGCGCTGATTAGCATGATCGATTTATAAACTATCTACATAAATTGGAGATAAATTAGCTGTCTTTAAAAAAAAACCTTCGTAGGTTAAGGATTAAATTTGAAGGGACACGAAATTGTCTAATACGTATATCAAGTGTGTAAACATTTGCTTAGCAAAAACAAAAGAAGTTTTATTGTTTGAAACTGTGTGTCAAGAGATTATTTTTAAGTCATTACCATATATTGATATTCAGTGACAATATCAAAGAAGACTACTACTAACAGGAAGGATACTTCATTTTAAAAATTCTGTCGGCTTGTTGCAAAAGAACCGCACCATAAAATCTCGTATGATTTTAGAAGCAAGTATCTTAACATTTTTCGAAACCATAAGAGCCCCAGAATATCACCACTTTACGGCGTTTTCTCGTAAAACCCAAATAGTGTTCACCAAAACACATTTTTACCCAAATTCCTTCCCCTCTGCAGATATTTAATTTTGATACGGGAACCGCCGTGACTCATCTCGTGCAACCGTATAAATTTTATCCATCCTCTATCTACTGGCCAATATAACCGCGAAATATTAGCCGTTGCGAATTCTAACCTTAAGGAATTGTCCACTTTTCTGCCTGACCCGAGAATCTTCGATTTTATGCTCTAAAACCAACTAGAAAAGGTTCAATTTAGAGTTCAGGGAAAGGATCAAGCCAGGATCTGTTAAAGCCAAGCTATATTGTGTCATAAAGCTCCCAAAGCACAGCACATCAAAAAATCTCTAAATCGCAAAAAAAAAAGCTCTAAATCGGATGTTCCAATCAGCAGATGGACACAAGCGCTATGATTACGTAAGTGAAAGAAAATAGTGTTCTATTTTATAGGAGCAGAGTGCACTTTTACTGATGGCATTGCTTGACCCATCTCCAGGGATTTAGTCCGGGTTTTAGTCACGGTTTTATTTGAATTCGCCAAATGTGTTCAGACAAAATATTTGGACGTTTATTGCGGAGACCGGTGCCGAATGCTAAGTGTAGTTTTTATTTGATATCTCATAGACGCCGATTGGACACGGGCGATCCTGGCTCAGTAACGATATGGGACGATACCGAGGGTGGTAAAAACCAAGACAATATGATATTACGTTCCGCTCGCTTCCACAATCCATAACGCGCTCGGGCTTATGGCGAAACCATAAAGAGACCAGTCTTTGCGGCAAATGCCGTTTTTTAGTGACATTTCCATTCAACTGATCCGTCTTGATCATGACGAAGAATGGAGCAATTACCGCTCCCAAACGACCTCCAGTCGCCTCAATGAATCTCCAACTGGACTTCCAAACGAGTCGGAAAATAATTAACTATTTTTGCGAAAGCGGACCCAAATCCACCTGTAAGGTGTGGCGTTGGTGACAATTTTATAGCGTTCCGCGGCGTCTCGTCTTCCCAGGGCCTGTCAGCCGCCGCTACAAATCGAGCAAAACGGTGACAATTGGTGCATATCCCCGACGAATTATCCCTCTTCGGCGCCTTTGTCCAATTGAAGCTTCCTTTATTTTACCATTTTTGCCGTTTTTCCATTCTCATTTGGTTATTTATGTCGTCTTTTTAGGAGCGGACAATGAGGTTGGCTGTGCTCATTATATCGGTCGGCCAGCACGCGGGAGCCGTTAAATCTTGGGAGGAATTCTAGCGAATTATCAGACGAGCAGGGCTCGTTTTTTGTCCGTGATTGATTGGAGTAAAAATTACTCTCTGTTTTTTTGACGTGACGCGACTGTCGCGAGGATCGATTTACTATATCGAAGGGTGAGATGGATTGAGATTTAAGCGGCGGATTTGGTTTTTATTGCGGGTGATGTATTGCTGTTTGGCCTCGTATCTGTCGTGTGGTGTACGTTTTTGTAGGTGGAACGCGCCGGTAGCGTAGAGTTTTGTTGGAGAATTTAATTGAGTTTTATATCCAGCGACGGACTATGAACATGTTATTGTGTTTTAATGGGTTTGATCAAATTGATGTCGACCACTGAATGCTTAGTTTGTGCTGTTATTATTAGTTATAATATGCTAAAAGATTGTTCACATTAGGGCACAATTGTTGCATCCATTTTTTGCTAATCTCTGTAACATGAACAACAATGTTAAATTTCTCGAAAGTTTTATGTGTATTGATTTACATTCTACATATGTACTGAATAAACTTACTCGTCCCCACAATTTCACCAAATCTCTCCATCAGCGTCCTAGGAGCCCTGAGAGTCCTACATCAGTCTCGATATAGACGCCCTTAGATAAGATAACGCTTAGCGCGCTCATATACATCTGCGGGGAACCATTAATCTGAAGTATCTGGCAGATAATCTGTGGAGATGGTGGCCATATTTGTGAAGATTTGGTGTTTTTTTTTTAGTTAAAATATTTACATGAAATAGGCTAAGTTGTATATTATTATATCAAAACATTCACATTTTCTTCAACCTCTTTTATTTCTTGTTTCTTATCAGTTTTATAGTTCTAAAATAGTAAACAGCTTTTGTACCTAATAGGTGTGACATAGTCGATACAATAATTCTATATTAGACTCTTATGTGTTCGACGATAATACGAGTCCTAACAGTTACTATACAATTTGGGGTGACTATACGAGTGAAACCTGCCTATTTCAATGATAAAGCCAAATTGTCCTTCTAATTACTCACATATCACATTCTAGTTTAGGGCTACTCTACAAGAAAATTACCAACTTAGGAAACCATGATACCTAAATATGGTCACCCTACACTCACAGTTCCCGGTAGCTGTCAGAAATAGTCCGGGCCACCCGTCTCGCGACTCCTGCGCATTATGGACACCGCTCTGAATTATGCATTACCACGCGCAAATATGTAACACAATGGATTTTGGCATAAACGAATAGATCGGCAAATAAAAAAAATACAAATGAAATATGGCCAGAGGTATTCTTTTTATTCGTGTGAGATTGGCCAACTTTGGTGGCGACAGTTTTGAAATCTTTCTTAGGGCCTATGACATGGCTTAGCGATTGTCATGACTTACAGCCAGGCTCTACAATTTTACGTGTCCTCCAGCGCACAGAAGCGTTGAAAATGAAATGTCATTTATTGGTCTCCCATCCAAGGGCTGAACGCGTCGACAGTTGCTTAACAATGGTAATCACATACGATTGACTCCGCTACATCAGCTATGGACGCTAGGTTATAGATTTAATCTTTTATTGGAAAATGAGCGAAAATAATCAGGTTATAGATTATTATCTATTATCTATGTGTGCTAGAGAGATCAGGTGGAAAAGAATATGTAAATACTCCAGTCTCTGAAGGTGGTCGAGAATCTGTAAATCTTTTTGTATCAGATTTAGTTTTTAATCGCAGCACGTATTTACGCATTACGAACGTATTTTGATTGCGTCGCCCGTTTTTGTTTGAAGTGTCGTACCCCTGCTTTAACACGGAATATCTTGGCATAGGTATGACTACTAGTCAGTCTGATGTTGAGCATCTTTGTAGTCTAAAATTTAGTACGATTTATCTGAATTTGAAATTAATTAGTTAAGCTATCTATCTGTTCTATTTTATCATCATTTTCATAAAAAAAACTGTTATGTAAAATTGCATTACAATAAAGTCGTTATTAAATCTAAATGCATATGTCGATGCATTATTTGAATCCCACTAAGGTACAAAGTTAAAAACCAACATCCGATTTTTTCTCGGGTTTCCGATTGTTTCCTAAGAAACGCATTAGGGCTCGAATAACAAGTGGTTTTCTAAGGAAACTAATCGTCGGCCAATTTAGACAGACATCCTGCCAAGTTTGAAAACAATAGGCATAATAGCATATGTATATTGTGGTATTTAAATAAAATGGATATAATTTTGGGTATTAGCAAAAGCCTTATACTTAAGTTTTTTTTCATCTCAAAACCTGTAAACAGAACTGTCTGAATAAAACTAGCAATGATAGAATCTATCTAATGACTTATCAATTTACAGTTTAATATGATGATATTAAAAAAAAAAAACTATTTTTGTACCATTTTATGTACTTACTTACATGTTTTCACAAAGTAGTGTCAAACATGGGACCTAATCACACAAAACCTAAAAGCAGCAAACAGGCAGATTTCTCCTAGATGAACGTAGAAAAGATTCCATGTCCCCAAATCCATATAAGAGATACACGTACACATCTAAGTAACAGTCAACGACATCATACCTAATGGACACCTTATTATTGTAGACACATAATATGACACTATGACTAAATATATTCTATCACATGATACTGCATTCTGGCTACACAACACATTCAGGTAGGACATAGTCGACGGAATATTGTTTAAAGGTCACAGTTTGAACACCCACCGAACTGAATAAGCATGAAAAATGACTGAAATGTTCGAAGTCATACTGATTAAAAAAAGTTCGTATGTGAGTGACCAAGTCTGTTGAAACTCTGATCAAAGTTTAATGCTGCTATTAATCACTAGACCATCTGATTTAGATCTGATCACAAGTAAACACTGAGGCCCATGGTGGCTTGCTCTGTATTGGCTCTAAACGAAACGATCGTTTCTAACGGAATACGCCGTGAGGCGCTTGGTGATGTTTTTCATTTAATTTGCACTGTGTGCCGATTTGGATTCAACAGTGGTGAGAGCTGGTCAGTCCATATATCCTAGATATGGACTTCGGGACTCGAAACTGTGGATAGGTTAGAGTTTTACCGCAAAAATAGAACGGACACTACTTTAATCACCACTCGTAGATGTAACAAGGCCGATGATGAATAGTTAGGTGTCTGACAACTATATTATGTATGTAAACAGTTATATTCACCCACGTCACGTCTGTATCGCGACATACGATCGCACGACAGATGCGAGCGTGACGCGGCTATCTCTGCCAGCTCGCAGACACTATGTACCTACCTAGCTATATGTACCTACGCTATGTAGCTGTAGGTGCTGTTTGTTTTAATATGTATATGTTTACTGTACCATTAATATCTAGTAATGATAAGCACAGTGCAGTGCCATTCTTGGTTTTACTTTTGGTTGCACTATAGATATCCCTGCGATAGATTGGTATGCATTTAGGTAATTTGCGTCATCTTGCTCGACTTTTTGGTCGATATGTGATCAGCAGCATTTCTATGTTTGTTCTTCTCCGACCAAAACAGCTAGACCAATATAGATGACTTTTGCTACCTATGAAAACAGATGGCACAACTGTATCTTATTGGTTTTATTCTGGACAACCACTACCCACTCGCCAATTCTTTAAACTATGTCTCAGAATCTTCTTTCAAGCTGTTCAGTAATCCGCAACTGTGTCATCTCTCCTTACCTGATATTTTAGTCTTTAAATGAATTTTCATTTACGTACCTACAATCCAGCTGTCAGTACCGTGGTAGCAGCTACTCAATAACCTGCAATGTCTAAAAACTCGACAACATCGAGTGTTGTTCGATCAGCATTCGTTAAACTCAGCCCACCGCCGGTGGAAATGTCGAAAACGTCCAAAAATCCATACTTTATAGTAGGGAGACGATGGAGATATTTGTAACTGATGCAAAGTTCTTTGTGACGTGATATAATATTATATGTTAAGGAATTCTCAAAATCGATACCTTTAATATAAGGTGTGGTGCACACGAATAATATTGTTGGTTGAATAATGAATAATGCACCTTTATCGTAATTTAAACCGACTTATACTCGTTTTCAAACTGTAACCTTTTAAATTAAATATGTGTGTTCCTTCTCCAAGCTCAAACGCATTTAATGAATAGGTACAGTCAGTTTAGTAGTTCTGTAGACAGCGAGGTCCATATATAGTATCATCTAGCGTAACCAGATTGCTCCTTCACTCCTCCCAATAACTTTTTATACCCGACACAATTCGTCGCGGCGCAAATGTACAAATAACTGTCATTTTGTTGTCCGGGAACAATTGGCCGGGACGGGCGCGGTCGGGAAAAAATCGGAACATATGAAAGACCCTCTGATATATTTGATGGGAGCATTGTTACGGTCTGGAGGAATTTTGCCCGTTTTCCCGGGTTTTGGGACGGTTTTGTACCGTATTGTTCAATATGGGCTCCGTGGAAAGGTTCGAACTATGTTTTTTTTTTTATAAATCGACTGATAAGACAGGGCAAATGAGAGCACTAAGTTGTTCCCAACTAAAGAGGAGGGTATGAAAAATTACTTATAGTAATATAAGTAATTTTTATTTAGTTAGCGTAAGCTAACCAATACAATGTAACTCAACTACCTTATCGATGTAATTGATTTCTCTTCATATTTTTTATGACGCCATTTTCCACTAACTGCCCGATGGTCACTACATTGAATTGCAATTAATCGAACGACAATCATACTTACATAAACGCGAAAACGTTTGTTGACTTTTGTGTTCTTACCAACATTTTTTCTTATACGGAAATAGAATAAGGCAGTGCAGTCAATTTGGCCCCTGCTACAAATTTTGCTATTTTGTCTTCTCTTTAACCTAATCATATGACATGACTTTTTTCTCACTTACGTTGTCTATAAATGCCCTTCTCAATGTTTTCCTTCCTAGCCTCGCTTCCAAATTTCTTTCCATGATGTTCTTACTGAATTTGTCATGTGGGTACAAATAAAACTGAAACTGAAAAAGCTGAAGCGTAAAAAATAGACTTTTTATCTTAAAATAGCGAGTGAAACCGAGATTAACCACTAGTATTATAAAATAATGACGTGAAGGCGTGGCGATCGCCATTATACTAATGTCAGTGACAATTTGCTCAAATTCCTATTCATTTGTATAGGCTTCAGTCGACCAATGGGTATGAAGCAATTGCTGGTCATACGATAAGTCATATCTGGTACCATGTCAAAGTATTTACACATACAGATATAGTATAGACTACAACATATAGATATAGTAGGTATACAATATAGACTAAACTTCGCTTCAAATTTTTTTGATGTGATCAGTGTTTGTTGGACAACATCTCCGACTTCTATATGTCGGTGGATTGATCGACGAACATAAAATAAAAGTATTTACACATTCGCGTCAAATAAAGGATCAAATACCATCATAGGTAGTTTGTACTCTTATTAATGTGTTAATGTCTATCTGTAGTAGTGGCATTCATAATCTGAATCTGAACACAATTTTGACAGTTAAAGCAACTATTATATTGAATACTTGCAGGTTTATTGATTGAATCATATTTTGGGAAAATTTCATCTTACATTACATTATTTTTGGAAAACTATAAAAATCTGTGTTTTCTGGGAATTAAAACCCAAGAGAGTTCGAAATCTGGGGTTAGAAGTTAAATGCAACAAAAACAGATAATTTATATTAACCCATTCCACGTAAAAAAGGTAATTAAAATTTGATATTGAATCATCAAAGGTATTATACTTACCTATTAGTAATTGGTATTAATTATTTTCACTTCATCAAGCTTATTACCGTGTAAATTCTTCGTACAATGTGGCCGTTGATAGCAATTGAGTATTACAGCGAATTGCGAATAAATGTACCCTCGATTCTATGGTAAAGAAACTTCCATTGATATCAATTATGTCCTAGAATTGAGGACCCTCTTGGAACGAAGACCCTCTATGTAAAAACAACGTAGGTATCCAAGAATTATAAAATAATTATAACATGATTTAGTATGTACAGATGTTCATAAAATGTTAGTTTTGATATACTGATTAAATACGTAACGAAACGATTCGACTTCTACTTTGTACAAAAATTGATAAGGGCTTCAAGTCTTAACTGACTACAAAAAAAAGGTAAAGCTGATCAATACGATCTGAATGCATTTGATATTGTTGAAATAAGAGCAAGAGATTCAAAGAGCAGCAGATTTTTTTTGCATAAATTTATCGGAAATCATAAGTTATTATTATTACATAATAATGTGTAGACCCAATGTAAATAAGTCAATATAATAATAATGTTGCTAATTAGGTATAATTCATGTAAATTTAAATCAAACCAGATTTTCAACTAATCACTAGATTTTAAAACTGTCTCGAGTTTAGCTAATAAAGGCCTAAAGAATGCCAAAAATCTTAGGAAAGAGCGAACCGAGTTAATTTATTTGGAGACCCAAAATAGTTCCAACCCACATGTCAATTTGAATTCGGTGTGAAATGCTATTTGAGGAATTTCAAGTCTTTTAAAAGAAAATATCGTTATCTAGAGCTGGAGAGGTTTGGTCTCATTTGGCTTATTTTTTCCTTTCCTATCATAGGTTATTCTTATAGATGTAATATTTTGCTTTTCTTCTTAGTCGTTTCCACCATTGCTAAGAATCGTAACTTCATCTGATTTTGTCTATAAGATGTCGCCGTTAATTGCGTTTTATTTCTTAATTCACTACTTTCAACATTAATTGGGCATCAAATTGTATGATTAATTGAATATTTTCAAGCTAATGAAACACACAATCACAAATCCCTCAAAAGATCTCGGATTCCTGTGATTTACATATTCTACGCCATTTTATTGTAATCTTTGCAATTTATGTAACATCATCTTCAGCAACACCAAAAGTTAAATAAAAAAGTAAAGTTACGGTCAAGTGCAAACCCATTCCTTGTAAAAAAAGCATGATAAACAGTTACACCACTTATTTTTCTTCAAATAATCTGGTAATATTCTCGGCGTGCGTCGCTTAAATAGGTTCTTGGTCTCTCGTAGAATGAACAAAGCGTGATGATTTCCTAGATAACTTGCTATCTTGGACACGTCTGTGCCCGCACGTTGGTACCTACTTGGGAGTAGATGCTGTGAATAGGCAGGTAATGATTATGTATATTATGTATGTAACTGTAGCTGTGCGAGTTTAAAGTGGAGATCAAAATGAAAAATGTTAAAATAGATGTACAACCAGTGAGAGTAACTTAAAGTTTCTATAAGTTCTTTAAAAAAATGACTACGTACGATTTCAGCTTATTTAACAGCAGTGTATTTATTTATTATTAAATAGAAGAATAACCTGAACATTCTATTGTATTGCGACAATAACATACTTATAATACCTTCGGAAAAGCTTTAGGAAAAGTCTAAAGATATTCCAATCGAGTGTTTATCTATTGAAAAATTTCTTAAAGCACAAATATTGCAACTTATTTCACGTCCACCTTTATATTATTAAAAAAAACTGGTCCAACCAGTCGCTAACAGCCGTTTATAAATTAAAAATAAACTTTATAAAATCCTCGAGCGTAACATTAGCGTTTATAGGACAAAAAGCCCGATATAAAGCGTCCAAATTGTGACAATAAAAGTTTATCACATCTAATAAGTGGACAGGTCGGCGAAAAAATCTGAAACATGAATGGACACACCCTACCATGTGACTATCTGGGCCATTTATCAACCCAACACCGCCAGTTTCTGCTTTGACAGCCAAACGGGAAATTAAAGCGAGTTCTTAGAAAAAAGTATCTAGTATCAACAGGCGTTGAAGTTAGGTTTCAAGAAATTCGAGAAGACACATACATAGTACCTTTGGAAACTCACTCTCGAAGAATAGTCTTCTTGCAGATTCCCTTCGTGACGGTGTTGACGGTAAGATTTTGTTGCAATGAATCGCATTGTAGATTACCTTACTAAAGATTTACTTCTTATCGAATGAGTGTGGCCAACTCTGGTGAGGAGAGTTTATCAAACCGCCTTCTATTTCGCCGGTCTATTTAAGACTGCCGTACTAGACAAACAGCCAGGACCTACAATTTAACTACACCCGACCCACGGAAACGCCCGAAAGATTTACTAAAGCCATGATTATTATTTTCATAGAACATTGGCAAGTGAGGTAAATTTGAATAATGATAATGATAATGATAGACCTATGTATGTGTGTTGACCAGTCAATTAAATATACAAAACCAGATGTATAAACTCCTTCATTCATATCTACAAACAAGGTACCTACATGTCAGGTTATCTTAAGTACATCTCTAGCCCGTTTCGCGTTGCACCTTACTCGCCCATTCTTTACAAAAACTAGTTTAGCATACTAACTTACTAAAGGCCTCTACAGACGAGAGACAATCTGTCCACACTAACTAGACAAACTTATTCTTATCGAATGAGAGTGGCTAACTCTGGTGTCGAGAGTTTTAAAACCACCCTACGGGCCTCTGACAAAAAAAAACTAAAAACAAGTTTGTGAACTATTGAACTTTTCACCAGATTATCTGAAGTATATTAAATTGTATTTATTAATTATGATGATAACGTTTATTTGGGCATGTTATCTGTATTGAAGTCGAGAGTAATCCGTAGATACATATACCTATATAGGAACTTATATAGACATAGAATTTAAAACATCATGTCCATTGCAGCACAGAATATACATGGTGCAAGTCCCGAAGTGTCGCTCGAAGCGGTATGCGTCTACGTTTATTATACGTACCGCTGAGTATAACTCCCTGCCTGAATCCCTGTTCCCTACGAACTATAATAACTTGTTTGACTATATTATGATGATGATTATTAAGTTATATTTGATTATGTGTTTGTAGAATAAGTATTGTTTTAAATAATTAATGTAATTGGCTTCGGCCGTTTTGATTGTTATTAAATAAATAAATAATCGACGATTAAAGGGAGAGTGAACCGGTTCTTATTGGGTAAACACGATCCATCTTAGACCATAGCTGTAGCTTACCATCAGGCAAGCTATGGTCAAGTTCAAACCTGTTTAGTTAAAAAAAACATAGGTATTAGATACTCACCTTCGTCCAGAATGCTATTTATGATATCACTTCAAACGATCTTCTTGTGAAATGCCTTAAGACGGGGTGCTATGTGAAATCGACATTTCATAAAAATCAAATAAAATAGAAGTATATAAGATAGAGCTACATTTTTTCAGTTTATATAATTTTGATTCAGTGTTAAGACAATAAAAAACGCCAAAACACGATTACGTATACTTCGCTCGATAGTTTTATTATTTGAAAAATAGTTGTTTTTAAATATTTTTCACCATTTTTTTCAAAAGGAGTTCAGATATTTAAAAACCAATTTAATTATATCTAAAAGGTAATGTATTATTTAGAGGAGAAGCAAACCATAAATAGAATATTCTGAATTGCTGATTATATATGAATTTATTTCGTCAAATACGTCTGCAAAACAGCTCAAATTGTGCTTTAATTGTTTGCGTGTGGACAAGACTCGTCGGCCGGAGCTATGCGAGCGATGCACGTCCTTGCTTTCATGTTAATACGGCGTGGAATTGCATGCGAAAAAGCAACTGAAGGCATTTTTCCAAGAGCAAAGTGTTTTCGGGTGAAATATCGTGGCCTTAAGATCGAGAGCAAAAAAATAATGCTAGCTTGCTTGCTACATCTTATTTGATATACCTACTACCTACTATCATAAATCTATAACAAGGGCTATCTTTATAAATGCAGACTGTCAATTTGCGCATCATTTCAATACAAACCGTTGCTTGATTCCTCGCTACAAAGTCCCCCGTCTGTTTTAGCCCTAAGTGGGCGAATACCGCGCTAGATCTAGATATGGGCCAGCAATTATGTACGTGACACCTCGCGAGATCAGATACCATCACGCTGTGGACTTCAAACAGTTTGGAGATGACTGGTTTGCGCCAATCTTGTGGGATGTGAGTGGCATTCTTTTATTACTGCGATACAGTTCAAGGATGGTACCTAAATTAAAAGTAGACGGAGTTCGAGACTCATACATGGACTATCCAGATATGCATGGATGTTAAAGCTATAAAACCTATTTTGATGAAACTTAAAAATTATACTTAGTCAGGTATGGGGTTAGATGGCGTTGCGTGAAATGTCCATGTATATCTGAAACGCTAAATAAAAAAAATACAAATATAAATAATAACTCAACATTCTTAACTTATATTTCAAAATGAGAAAATCTTGATTTTTTTACGTCCAGAGTTTATTTACTTAAAACTTCTTTATTCGAACCCCTATATTCTACGACAAACTATATTACATTTATTACTTACCTAAATTGACATAATCTTTGTAAATCTTATTGAATTGAAATTGTTAATAGAAAAAATATGATTTTTGCACACCAGAGATGGTAATATGTAAGATACGATAAATGTTTATGTACCATAATTCTCACTACGTCTTTGCAAATAAATGAATTTGAATTTAAAACACCTACCTACTATACAAAATGTTCACCAAACCCACAGCACTTTCTCCAACACAGCACGTTCTATGTCAGCACTCAGCAGTCAGAAGGCCGTGATACCATCACACCACACCAGATGAAGGCGCGTCTCCAATTATTGCGAGTTTATTCAAGCTTGTTAGCATTACTGCTACATAGCTATCTAACATCAGGTGCTGTTTTACGAGTAGGTACCTAGTTTCTATCGTGAGTAGGTATTTACAGAGTGCTTGAGTAGTGAAATGATATTACAAGTTCTATTTTAGATAGATAGACAGATAGATAAACTCTTTATTAAAACACCACATATAAAAACAATACAAAACAACATAGAAATTAAAATTAGCGTCTTAATTGCCGGCCTAAAGCTAAGAGCGATATTTTAGTTCTTTTATAAAGAAATAAATACCTAAGCTAATGGCGTCTCACGGTTTTACCCGCGTTAAGCAGGGATACAAAGCCTATGTCCTAAACCTAATTTAAGGTGTAATCTATCTCCATGGCAAATTTAATCTAAATTGATAAAACCGTTTGATATCATGTCGAAATTAATAAACACTCACTCACACGTACAAAATTTCGCCTTTATAGTATTAGTGGGAAGTGGAGTGGGGCTACAAAAGATGCTAGTTAGCATTACTGCTACATTGTTATCATCAGGTGATGTTTTATGAGTAGTTTCTATCTTGTAGGTAGTAAAAAGATTTTAAAAGTGCCATGATTTGATGATTAATTTAGCAAGACATAATCTTGTAAATTTTTGTGCCGCGTATTTTGAAACAGAAGGACGGCAGGTGGACTAAAACATTAACGGATTGGAGACCCATAACTGGCTATAGAAACAGAGGTCGCCTACTAATGCGATGGGTGGACGATATTAGGAAAACCGCAGGGAGCACCTGGATTCAATCTGCGCAGGACCGGGACTAGTGGCGTACTAGAAGAGAGGCCTATGTTCAGCAGTGGACGATAACAGGCAGGATGATAATGATTTTGAAGCAGTTGGTTGTAACTATAGTAAACCATTTAGAAATAGATTTATATCATACCAAATCTACAGATACTAACCTAATATACGAGTACACAACTGACCATTGTTAGCCATGTTGAAAAATAAGGCTAGTCTTTTTATAGTCTTTAAAATACCTAACACCAGACGAGTGTGGCAGATTCACGAGTTACAATTGTAAGCTGATAAAATTGGAACTAAAACCAACCACATTAGGTATATTTAAAAAAATGTAGCAAAACATCTGTGTGCGATGTAAGAAAACATAGTGAGGAAACCGATGTTTGAGGACCACAAATCTGAGAACATGCGTCGCCCCTGGAAAGATCAGGAGGTTGTTCATGAAAACTATCCCAATGATTCAATTCCTCGGGGGAGTCACGTCCCTCAGTAAAAAGGAATATGCTATGAGGTTGTAGCGAAAGTGCTGCCACCACACAGGTGGAGATATCTTGTTTTGTGTAGAATGTGAAACAATGTTGTCTGACATGAAATAAAGATGACAGATTGTTATAAGAGATGTTTTTGTAGTCGTTAGCGCAATTATATTTCTTCTGCTGGTGATTTATAATGTGGATGAAAGTTTCTTTAGTTTTATTTTAAGACTAGTGCATGATCGTGGCTTTAGTTGCGTAATTTTGGGTTTAAAAAAGCCTTTTGTCACTCCTACCTCCATAACAAAATCATAAAGATCCGTCGCTCCGTTAAGTCAACAAACAAAAACACCTGCAGTGGCTTTAATTATAACGGCATGAATTATTTACCTGAAAAACACCATTAGCCTCGCAGGAATAGGAATATTTTATTTATTTTTCAATATTTTGATCAGTGTTATTTTTTTCATATTTTTTTAACAATACTTTAATTAACAGAACATAACATTCCAACTAAACAACTGTTTAGGCATTGGTCAGTTTTTATTACCTAAAAGCAGCTAGTCTTTAGCTAAAAATGTAAGTTGGTATGTAACAAAAGAAACAATCATTATTTTTGTCAATAGATTTATCTATATATTTTAATGAATAATTTTCAAATACAGCTGTTGCAAAATGTACAGTCTCTCCTTGATTCAACCAAGCATCATGTACTCGTTTTGTAAAAAACATGGCAAAACAATTCTTGTTGCATTTACATTATCTGACACGAGACAAGTTTTAGACTATACAATTATCATATGACTTTAAGATCACTGGTAAATTGGTTTAGAATTTCACATTGATTTGTTTTTACACAATCTTTTAATGGTGACGTATAGCCATTTGATAAACAAGAAATTTCTTAGTTAAATAAGAAAGATTTTGTTAATTGGATTTAGAACCAGTAAATCACGATTCAAGACTCAAATTGCACAATCGACATAGGTACACAATTTTACAATAACACGATCAACATTACATGAATACATGTTTATCAAAAACGTATCTTTTGGTACAAAAGCTATTTTTGTATAAAATAAAAGCAAGTTTTAAATAAAATGTTATCGTTTCCGGTATCTGTAGTAAGTTGCATAGTCTAAAAGCTGCATCGCTATGAATTAAATTACGATCCATTTATATCTATTTCAATTAATCGTTTTATGCACTTATAGTTAATGAAATTCCATGGAAAATTATAATCATTTATAATTATATATTTTGTATTTTAACTACAATAATTATCAACTATATTTTACAAATTTTAACTTACAAATTAAGATTTTATCAATCGTTTAATTTTTTACATGTTTTCAATTGTTGTTTTCACTTGTTATTCAATCAACAATTTTGAAACTTTTTAAAATAAATAACGTTGGAGAAATTGCACTAATGCTTAACAATTTAAATAATTCGAATATATTTAAACATTAGGTTTCAAGTACCTTAGTTTACTGTAGTAATTTAGATTTCAATTTGCCAGTAAATATTGTGCAGAACTGAACTTCAAAACTGTTTGTTATTATTATTTTTTTGTGTTTGGCCAATCTATAGAAACAGCATTGGTGCAAAATCTCGTATATCCCATTAAAATACACCCACGACATAAATACTAAACCATTTTTGATGAATCCAACAATCAAATCCACGCCAGTTCACAGCACAATTGACAAAACATATTTTCAAAATATGTCTATTAGTAAACACGTATAATATACCTTACAAATTGTATGTACAAAATAAAGCATATAATTATTAACTTTATACTATATTATTTAATTTAAAGTGGAGAATTAAATCAATTATGGTGACTGAATAATACTGTTTGTACCAACGTATATAGTATTTTTTTAATACTTATAAAAAAAAAATCGGTACAATTTCTTTTTTTTAATAGGATATAAACTAATAGATGGAAGTATTTTATGAAACATTATTATAATCGTAAAATAAGTAAAAGGGGTTAGTTTTCATATTTCAGTTGTGACTATTCTAGATATTCCTTTAATTATTATTATTTTACGTGGGATAGGTTTACGTTTGACTTCAGAATGCCTGATGTTAAGCATTGCTGCACCTTAGGATGTAACACGCTTGCCTAGAAGATACCTATTAGCTCTAGATTTGAAATCCCCTGGATTCCAGTAATGCTTATATGTACTTGTTTTTATTTTACATACAGTCACATTTGTCTACTAGTTACACTGAAACGCCACTCGCACAAGCGAGACTGCAGCTGATGGTAAAAAAATACTTATAGTGGAATTTTGCCAATTGACCTCCAAACCTCTATATGAAGATGGCCCCAAAGATGATGATGATACTGGAATGGAAATTGTTCTGATTCAAAGCTGCCGAAACACAAGGGCTAGGCAACAGATCTGATCTGATGGTCTTCAAATGTATATTTTTGTGAAGATTTTCTAAATGCTTTTTAGTTTTGTAGTAGTAAGGTCAGTGGAAGGACCTGGGCGCCCACTACGATGTATCTGCCCAAGAGAAATCCCCTAACGAATTAATTCTGAGGCGGAATCACGACCCTCAGTCATGAGGAAATACGACTCTAAAAAAAAAGAGACAGAGAGAGAAAGAAAGAGAGCGGGAAATAGTAATGTTTATTTATTCTCTCTCTGTCATTCGTCTCTACTCTATTTCTCTTGTTTTTCTGTAATTATATTTTTTTTTAATCTTTCTTAGTGGTTTTTTTTTTATATATATATTCGCAGTTACAAACAGTATTATTCGTATGAAATCATAACATTACCTATGGCTATTGTAGTGGATTCTATAGGTGATATCTAATGTGTTACTACGTGATCAAGTCGACTTTATCTTGTCTTTGTAATACAAGCGTTTCTTCCATGCAGCAAGAAAGTGGTTTAAAATTCTCTCTTTGGGTTGTTTACGATACATGAATGATTTTAGGCTACATAAAACATAATATCAGAATCTGAGATATGGCCTGGCTGTCATTTGCAGTGATATTCTAAGCTTTAATCGTTAAAAGAATAATTAAAATAATGCGTATGCGTAATCAAAAGTAACTAAGTTCGAATGAGAGTGGCCAACTCTGGTATCAAGTGTTCAAACCGCCGTAAGCCTCTGATATGAATTAAGTGTGTAATTGAAAATGATTTGTAGTTTATATTATGCTGCAAAGAGATGCTTACATTACCAGCACTTTCAAGATATCATAGTTTGGTTATATTGCACAAAACCTTAGATGTCACTGGTATTTTAAATTAGTTCTGACTGGTTTCAATCTCTTTATTATGCCAGCTATGATAACTTTAAAAGTGCAGACAGACATCGTCGACTTACAAAACTGTGAACCCTAAATAAGCTTAACTATTTACAATTAGTATACAAAATATCGACCCGAATAGAACTCGAAAGAAAAAACAAAATAGGAACGATACAAAACGATGCCCTCACCCCCGTGACTCTTGCGGAATACAGCTTGTTGAAAACATGGAGAAAGAAGAATAAAAAAAGATTTTCATAAAAAAAAATTCACGAATAATCGAGCATTTGACATATAACTAAAGATCAAATCATTTCAGCAATATGACGCTAACAAAATTCTAAATTAGATATCAATACAAAACTGGTTATTTATTACGTACATTATAAAGTCGTATGAAAGTCTACGTGAAAATATTAACAAATATATTAATTATGTTCTTGCTCTGCAACTGACATCATAATGACACCACGATACAATTACTGATTTTAGCCTATTTAAAAAAGTGAGGTTTCAACAATCCGCGTCCCGTTTACCGAGGGGCCACATAAATACACGCTATGTACAGTGCGACGATCAGTCCTGGGTCTCTACGTCCAGCCCGTTGACCATCCGCTCGATGCTCTTGAGGTCCGAGGCAGGGGGGGTGGGGGACGTCGTCGAGGTCGGGGCGTCGGGAGGGGGGTCGGCCGAGGCTGCTCTAGTAGGCGGGGACCCTGGTCGGGGCCTGGCAGGGGACGAGCTTAGCGATCTAGCTCTAGGAGCCACCTGCTCGAACGCAGACCCCAAACCGGGCAACGCGTACGGCGCAAACCTGTGCGCTTTGCCCAACGACGGCGCCGGGGCGGGCGCGGGCGGCGCGTGAGGTGGTGGCAGCGAGTACTGCTGCAAAAACGGATGCAGATTGAAGAGGAACCCTGGGGGCATCTGGTGTGGGGGGAAGAATGGTGGGGGGTACAGTGATGGCGGGTATAGGTAAGGTAGAAGAGGTGGCTGCACTGGCGGGCCTAGAGAGACGTCTGGTGCTGGCGAGGGTCTTGAAGGGCCGGGGGGCGGGGAGTTGGCTCGGGCGCCGCCGGAGCAGGAGGAGTCAGAGCCCGCGTGGATGTCCTCCTCGGCGCCGGAGTCAGCGCCGCCGCCACCGCCACTCGAGCTGAACCATGCTGCAACAAGAAAGGCATGTCAGGCATTGTCCAAATATGCTAGTGCTTTGGTTAGCTTTCGATATAAGCCACTAGTAGGTACTAGTCGCTGTAAGAAATTTGAACTGAATTTGGAAAAAAAAATACATTTGATCCTGAACCAAATTGATTAATTCCATAGGGCACCCAATAGATTTGAATTCATCAATTTCATATTTGAGTGAAAATTTCATTTGTATGGCATTACAGGTTTTAAAGAAAATTGTTCTTAAAAGAAAAGCAAAGATGGCTTTTCTCTGTCTTTTGCTGGCTTAAGCTTAATATTTAATTACCTATTAATATGTCAAAATGTGAAAAGCAAGAGTCCATCAAACGTACACCAGGCCACAATTTCCGTTATTACTTTTTTAAGACGAATTTATGGTCAAGTAAAACCTTCAAATATATAAAAAAAACTCAACTTACAGCTGGTAGTAGTGCTAGGCGCGGTAGGTGGCGCCGGCGGCGGGCTGGAGGGCCCTCCCACGTCCAGGGGTCGTTCGTCGTCCTCGTCCCGTGCGTCCGGCCGCGCCGTCAGCATGGCCTGCCTGCGGTACACGGACAAACTGACACTATTATTGTGGTGGAACTACTCAAAACAAAAGGGGGATATGTTTGGCGATATTTATGGCAAGAGAAGTACGGAGGAACTGTTAAACAGTTGAGGTACCAAAGACTCGCACCGAGTGTTTTGCTTCGACTTTCATCGTACGAACAGCCAAACTGTGGAATTCCTTGCCCGAAAATCTATTCCCCTTGAACTATAATTTGTCGGTCTTCAAGTCGAGAGTAAACCGGTTTTTTAAGGTTTCTAAGCAACGTTATAACGTTGCTTAACATCAGGAAAGTTGTAGTCAAGACTGACCCTATCTCAAGTAAAAAAAAAATATCTCTTTTCTCCTAGTCGTATTTCCTCATGACTGAGGGTCGTGACTCCCGCAGTATTCGTTCGTTAGGGAGATTCAACTCAACGGCAAAGGGAGACATTTTTGGCGATGTAAAATAGATATATTGTTAGAAAGAAACTTTGGTATTACATCACGTTATGTTAGACATTGATACCATGTCACAGAAAGAGAAACAATTGTAACACACTGTAAGAAGAAACCACGGTTCTCCATAGCACAGGATTTAACCTAGTAGAAGACCCAGCTAAGCAAAATAAATAAATAATTACGTCATTAAATAAATTCTCTCTTTACTGTACTAAATGTAAGTAAAAGTCCTAATAGAACAGTATTTTTAATCTAACATTTGTCATTTTACCGGTGTTGTATATTTAAAATTGTGTGCCTTATCACCGAAATCATATACCTATACGTTCTTAGCGGTTGCTGGACGAGTATCTCACAAATAAAAAGAGTTTTCTCTAAGCAGTAATACAGCTTGTTAAGTATTATATAAAACATCAAAACTATTCGAAATCAGTTATGAATACGTTTGCCTACCTACAATCAAGCTAACCATATAGATCAGCGATCAACATCCTAACGAATTTGCGTTTATAAAGTGTCAAAAGGCATTCACGCGATATTTGAGGGTCTCCACTATCATTAGAGGATGATTAACCTTTGCAGCGGTCGGGACATTAGCCTAAATGTCAAACGTTTGACACTTTGACACCCCTTCAATGGCACGGAACAAAGTTTGGCGTCTACGAATAATTTTAATAATTTATGCTGTAGAATTGTAATTTTATATATTAACACTGAAAAGGAGACCTATACTCAGCAGTGGGTAGACTCGGGCTGATATGATGATGATGTTAATAGAACTGTAACTCCATACAAAAGTTACGGCGGAAATGCTTCCATATTTAATTTCCCACACGCACACAAAGCTGGCTCGTGATTGGCTAAATAGCCGAATGCGTGGTCGCAGTTGGTCGCTAAAAGAAAGTTCCGCCCACAAACTCAACCGCAGCAGCGGTGGTTGACCATACCTATAGTTGAATTATTTTGTTTCGGCTCATGTATGTTTCCATAGCCTCAATAATTCGTACTTTGGTGTAAAGAAACTCATTTGGGAAATTGGATGCTATCTTTGTTAAATTTTGTTTGGAAATAGTTTGGATCGCTAATTTGGTGGGGCAATTAATTTTGTTGCCACTTTCACCTTTAAAGCAATTAGACACCTTTACGAATAGCTAATGAAAGTATTTTACGCGAATTCGACCTTGAACTTTGTAGGAGGACATATTATTAGTAGTAATAGAAGAATCGTAATTAAAAACAAATAGGTCACATTTTACGTCTTTTTAAATATATAATTATAAATGTGCACTAAATTTAACGTTTTAGTAATTTCCGTTGAAATTTTCTTAGTATTATCATTTAATCTAAGTTGAATCGCGAATGAATCTCTTTTTTTGCGAATCGAAATATTAGCTAAAGGTAACATGAAACAATTTACACTCAACCCTAAAAAATACGAAACGGGATGCGATCTTCCTTCTCCATAAAGCAAACAACTGTTTATCACCGCATTGTCTAAAATAACCCTAAATACGACCGCGGTTCCACAACTTCAACGATATTATACTTCATAGATGACTCATTATTGTGAAAATGTTCCGTACAATTGTATGTCCATATCCATTGTCCATAATAATAATAAAAAAAGTTATGAATCTTAAATGGAGTTGGGCGGGACATGTGGCTAGACGAAACGACAATAGATGGAGCAAAACTGTTACTGAGTGGTGGCCAAGAACAGGCAGACGAGGAGTAAGGTCATCCGGCAGCGAGATGGGTTGACGACATTGTACGAGTCGCGGGTTCTTTATGGATGAGGTCTGCACAATATCGACGCAGCTGGCACATTCAAAGAGAGGCCTATGCCCAGCAGTGGGATAGAGAAGGCTGTGGATGATGATGATGATCCATTGTCCAATAAAAAAATGAAATAGCACGTGTTCGACCAGTTTAAGATATAAATATCACGTCATAGGTCTAAAAGCTGATATGCTTGATTATATTACGAGTATATTAAAGAGGTAAGGTTGTTGATTGGATTGCGAAAATTTAAACTTGTGGTCAAAGGTATTATTAGGTGCAGGCAGGAACACAGTATTTAGGTGTTTTGGCGTCTCATTCACATTTTGGACAGGAATAGAATAAAATAAAAAATACACATGCTTATTTGAACAAACATTAATTCGCTTTTTCTTCTAAATAATGTATTATAATAAAAATAAGTCGGGTTTTCCTTCCTGACGCTATAACTCCAGAACGCACGAACCGATTTCCACGGTTTTGCATTCGTTGGAAAGGTCTCGGGTCCGTGGAGTTTATAAAAAAAAAAAAAAACGAAGCCATCTGGGTGCGAAACGGAGTTCGCGGGGTTTGCTGGTTTATTGGTATTGGTTTTTGATAGGAGTTCAAGTTATATTTTATCTATTCGCAACCCTGATTACTGTGATCCAAGGGATCAAGTGAATTCGTTTTATTAACTCGTCTCATCGTCGACTGATAGAATTAAATTTGTGCCACCCCTAGAGGTTAGGGGTGGTAGACATGGATTGAATAAGTTTTGTAGGTATAGTAATTTCCTTCTAAGATTCCTTTGTAAGAAAAAAAAATACTGTAACAATAAATAATTTTGCTATAGTTTCATAATTTTAAAGGTAACATAAACGAAAAGTATGTTTACTATCAAAAGGCACCTTAAGATAGTTGACAACACAGCGAAGTACGCGAGATATTTCTATTTTATAAGGTAACTTTTTAATTTTTTTGATAATATTAACGAAGCAGTATCACTGACATAAAAAGTTTTTTTACTGAGTTTTTTAATTCTCAACTTTTTACGATTTTTTGCGTCACCCCTAATTCCAGTGTTACATTAGGGTGTTCACGTTACAATGTAAACGCGGTCCGAGGGGTGGCCCTGGCTTGTAATTTTGCCAAATTTTTAGCCCCAAAACGTTTCGGTTAGTTCGACGACCCTCCGCCGGGGGGCGCTTTTTTATAACCCTCATTTCCTCCAAAACAAGGACAGTTTATTAAGTAGGTGTTGGGATTCTTGTTCTGTGGTTTTTATTGCTCAGGTTTTTGTAGATAAATAAGATTTTTTAAATAAAAACCCTACGTGATCTACGAAAGAAAATAATATTGGAGATTTGATATGGATTGACTAAACCCTAGACAATCTTAAACAAATAATCTCATCTTGGAGATTTGATATGGATTGACTAAACCCTAGACAATCTTAAACAAATAATCTCATCACAATCGATTCAGCTATTCGATTATTAAAAATGTACAAGCTTGCCAGCATCACAACATTTGCCGGTAGTAGTAACTAAGTAGTAATCTCTGGAGTTGTCAGTTTTCAAACGGCCTTAGATCTTCGGACTTGGTTCAACTTTTTCCGTCTTATTACAAAACGCGGTTTAAATATTAGTCTAGGACTTTGAATATCACATACAAGCAATCAAAATGACAACAAAAAATTGGGACTTTGATTTAAAATTGGTACATTTTGATAGTTTGATAATTATGACAGTAGACAGACAATTTTTGAACAACTAAAACGTACTTGGTCTTGACTTATATTTGAACCACTTTTTGTGATAAGGCCCTATAAGTTTTAGGGTTTTTTTGACATAGCGTAATGTTACTAGTACTAAAAAAGTATGGGTAAACAAGTTTTTCACACATAACACCTAGATAGTCAGTGCGAAGTCAGGAAGGCGTGGTTAGAAGCAGGACAACGAGTCGGCCACACCGGGCTTATTATCTAGTACCTATGTGACGTGCCTTTACGAAGCCTTATAGTGGAGGTTACTATGGAACTGAGAGATAAAATATTACGGCTAGCCAAAAAGGAGAAAAAAAAACAAGTAAAAACAAGAAAAATTAAAACCTTTACAAGATTTTTAACCAACTTCAAAAAAGGACTTTCAACTAAGAACTTTTTATACAGCTTCTGCCTTTTTGCGGTCTGTCGGTCTTACTCTCAGTTCTGTGGTGGAGTCATGGCACTCAGTAACGAGGAAAGGAACTCAAACAGGAGAGGTAATCAGATACTGGATGATTAATTAGACATTATATTAAAACGTAGGTTATTTAATTTATACCGTTTCGGTACTAGCAACTACGCGTGGCGACAAAACGTAAATGTTACTTTGTATTGTCTCATTGTAACCCCTTAGCAGTGTTGTAAATAGGTGAGCGTAATACCTAGGTGAGAATAGGCTAATCTCTATAATATACATGCAATTGTATGTGTGTGAAAATGACATCTGTGGCATCCAGTCCAACGTAAACCTACATGAAGTATGTAAACATAAATGTTATTATTAGTTTTTTTCTGCTTCGCCACAAACATATTTTTCAATGAAATAGCACTAAGTCACATTATGATTTGAAGCGCCCGTAGCTCAGCTAGCGGAGGCAATCGCATGCGATTACCAATGTTAAGGCGGGCCTTAGGGCGGCTTGAAAGACTCTCGACACCAGAGTTGGCCACTGTCATTCGATAAGAAGAATAAAGAAGACATTATGATTTCGTATTAGAAAAAAAATGTGTAGGTATAAGTTATTGAAAGAGGCGTTACTTTCAAAATATCAACTGCAGATGATAATTAACTTTAGGGAGATATCTAAAGTTGTTTCGTTGCTAATTCCGTTGGTAATTTCGTAAGTTCGTTGTTGTTCAAGAAGAGGTCTACAAATTCTAACCAAAACTACAAGGCACCTGATCATTTAGCTACAAAGACAAAAATCTAAACAACAAGGCCTAAATAAACTAGCCAGTATCTATACGGTATTACGGTTGCCTGGAAGAGATCGCTTTTAGCGATAAGGCCGCCATTTGTGGCATTAGTTTTAATTATTTTTTTTCCGTTTTGTATTATGTTTTTTGTGTCCAATAAAGTATCAATCTATCTATCTATCTATACATAGAGATGTATTGAAGCAAATGCCCAAGTAAGCTAGCCAGTGGGTACCTACAGATCAAATATACCAACAGACAATGGCAGGGTTGTCAGACCGTCGAAGCTATGACTAAGATATCCGCCCATTGTGACCTCGAATAGATACTGTTGTGTGGACTAGATTTGGTAGTTCCAGGGGCAGGTTCTAACGAGGCCTACAGATTCGTTTGCAGAGTCGTACTCACGTCTCGTGATTTTTAATATCCGGAGGATTTTTTTTAAATAGCTATGGTTTGATAACCTAGAATCTGTCATGCAAGATTATCTAAGCTCGCCGCTCTGATAGCACGTCGCTACATAGTTTTGAAGCTTGAATAATCCATTTTTATCCAGATCTAGCTTCCCATCCCATCCACATCCAAAATATCACAAAATGATACCCAGCCGCTCAATTCTAATGAATAAGGTAAGAAAAAAATCACAAATTATCACAATCATTTTGTTATTTTCACCACGCACTTAATTTTAGAATTGAAAGTAAATGTAACGTAGAACAAGACCAACAAAAGACAACTTTAAGCCTATAGGTACATATGTAGATAGTAAACAAAACAATTCTCGATAGCACATCTCAAGCCAAGTCTCCATTCCATCTGAACACTTAGCACACCATACGTTATGCAGTCCGCTTTCCCGTCCAGTGTTGTCAAAACACTCACGTCCCGTCACTTCCGGCGGCCATTTTGTGAAGATCCCGCAGAGTCCGGCCATCCGGTCTAAATCCAACCTACGAGCATATCCGGTGCAAAATGTTGTGTAAGCGAATTAAAGGCGCCTTTCCTTCCGCGGTCGTCTGAATTTTTTATTAGGCTTTTTTCAAGAGGTAAGGTAGGAATTTGCATTACATGATTTAGATATTTTAGACGTTAATTGTGTCGGGTTTTTGTTATGTTTTCGTCTAGTAAATCAGTAGGTAATAAGTCTTGTTATTTAACACCTTAGCAATGCTTTGGTTAAATTATTATCATCATCATCAATCTTTATTAGATTCACATCTTTTATATATTACCCATTTATTATTTATTATTTTTATAGGTTTATTTTTCGTGGTCAAAGAGTTACGTCTCATGATTTTCTGATAATAACCAGTCTGCAAATCTCGTTGTCGCCCCTCCAATAATACTCTTAATAGATAAGTAGTAAAAGACTGGGGTATCGTCCACTAATTGAGTTCCATCGAAATTCAAACTCACCGCAACGTTAACCATCCCTCGGCAAATTATTCCGAATAAAAAACCTGAGCTGATTTTATCGCGAAATCCAATTTTCTCCCTCGCACGCTAAAGACGCTGGAAAAAAGCGCCAAGTCGAATGACGCCACCATTTTGAGCCGTTACGCGCCATGTTTAAACTCGGAACACGAATAAGGAGGCGCCGGATTGGTTTAATTTGAATTTCGAAGCGTGTTGGCAGCGCGGCAGCGTCGGGTCGTGGAACTACCCTCTTCTAATTAATTTGAAGATTCGCAGATAGGAAGCTAATTCAGTTAGCTGTGGTTAAATAGACGGCTTTCGCCTTCATTAATCTTTCCCTGGCCTTTTAGTTATGCCACCTACAACGTACTTTTTCAATTGAATTTTGGATTTATGTTCTTCGCGGACGTGTTGAACGTTTTGAGGCAATTAAGCGCTGTTTATGCTGAATTATGGGCAAGCTGTGATACAAATCAAACTGTTTATGAACAGTACAATTTGTAGCGTTTTTTCCAGTAGGTACGTTTTATAAAGAAGTAGGTAAGTAATTGAAACATGGATTTTTACAGGAATAACAATTTGTTAAAATGAATTTTTGATTTCGATATTGATAAAGTCAAACATAACTATTGTTAAATATTGTTTCATATATCTGCGTAACCTTCACATTTGTGACAAATGTTTTTTTTTAAATTAAAAGGTGAACAACCAAAACCTACGTTGTAATACACAAGCACTTGAAAATTTTAATTTGAATTACAGGTTCACAAATTCCTGTGGATAACCTTTCGCCCACGGGGTGGCGTTCAAAGCAATATTCAAAGCGGCCGTCAAACGGACCAATTAGCAAGGGTTGGCCACTCCTGGAGATGACACAATTAGTACCTTAGAGGGTAGAAGGTGAAAGAATTTATAATGGGAGATAACATTATTAAATAATAATAATTTCAGATTTGAGATTATAAAACCGCTAAGAACGCATTTGTAAATACATTATGTACTTATAATAAAATATGAGGCACTTATGGCTTTTTTACATCATATTTTTTTTAAAGCGATAATGTGTATAGATGGTTTGTCCCGTTTATGCGAGGCAACGGCGCGATTGATCATCCTATATTTTTATTTTGGTATGTTGACAGTAACCGTAACCGGGACGACTGACGTACAAGAAGAGAGGCCTATGCTCAGCAGTGGACGATAACAGGCTGATGATGATGATGATGGTGACAGTGTAGAGCTATGACAGTGACAATGGCTACTTTTTAACCTCATAGAATGCGAGCGAAAGCACCGACATCTTCTTCTTCACAATCGACCCAAAAATGCGAAAATAAATAATTAACTAATTAATATTAATTACAGTGAGTGTTAGATACTTACTTCTTTTCCCGTTTGCCCGCCCCCGTGTCTCGGAAGCCTTTGGCGAAGGGATTGTTGTCTATCTTCAGCTGCGTTATCTGTGGAGTTGTTTATATATTTAGTATAAAACAAGATGAAAAATATATACTTAGCACATATAAGTTACTGAGCTATTTTTTCAAGGCATGGAATCGACTGCTAAAACTATGAATGTCACGATTTTTCACTTAATAGGCAGGCATTTAATTTGTCTGAATCAGACCCTTTCTCGTCTACCGTTTATACGGACAAAGGTAGAGCATGCCTGCCTTTTATACAGATATATCTTCTAGTTGGTCATCACATTAAACTAGTATTGTAAGGAAAACAATATTAATCGATTAAGTGCATATGTTTTTAACTTCTTCACTACTGACTAACTCTTTAAGCGTTGCGTTATATTAAATAGATTAGTTACTGAATAGACATTGTCTACTTTTTATCTAGGATTTTATCAAGTGAACTTAAGTAAGTTAAGAAGTGGCTTCTGTTAAATACTCATGTTGTGCGCTCATGTAAAATGCATAAAATCGACCGAATCTATTATTATCAATATTTGCTTGTAGTTCATGTATTTCTGTGTATTGTTTCAAATAAAGATATATAATAAAACTTACCTTTTCATTCTGGTAAGCAGTGACAGCAATGAACTCCGTCTCCTTAAACACGTAGGTCCTGAAGGTGGAATATGGCAGCTTGAGGATGTCGTTGGCCCGCACCAGGTGGAACCGGGGCTGGTACTTGTGCATGGAGTTCAGGATCGTCTGCGTGACACACTTCAAGTAGCTTAGGATTTTGATCTGAGAGCTTGTGGGTGGAGGTCGTGGTAGGGCCTCTGGGCTTGTGGTAAAACAAATGAGTATTGACTTCATGATGGTGATGATTGACGTCTTCAATTCAACTACTTTTTTAAAGCTTCCACACGTTTGAAATACCTACGTGCAGGGCTCGCAAGTACATGTATGTATATTAAACCTTGAAGTATAATAGGTTATTTTAACTCTGTATGATCTTTTTGGTTAATAATTGAATTTGAATTAGAATTTATATGATACTCATTTATTTTACTTTTTTGGGATTTCTTATACAAATATATATTTGGGATAAGCGTAAGCCATGATATAGTAATATAGTATAAAAAGAATCACTATACTTTTAAACACTTAGTGTGGTGTCATGTATATCTGTAGTGTTATACCTTCCTAACTTAGGTTTAACAACATGCTATAGCTAAGTGTCTAATTACAAAAGAGTGTAAGTACGCAAATTCATAAACCCTTAGTCTCTGTAAAACCAAAGTAAAATGCAAAGTAAGAGGCACCGTCGCATAATCGCTTATCAATTAAGGCGTGTCAAAATAAAAACCCAAGACGTCGCAACCCCATGAATAATAAAAGAAAAGCAGCATAAAAAGAATACTCAATAAAAAGAACCGTGGAAAGCCACAGAGGGTTGATCGCGACCACCCCGCGTGTTATTAAGGCTCATTATCCTATGCGTCTCCTGAATGAAACATGAGGCGATCGCGATCTTTTGCCAAGGTACCTGTTATAGGAAATCAGGCCTAAATTGCAGCGATAATTGCGCAATGCCATAATGATGATATAGACGGTGCTAATGCTAGAGGTTTTTAAAAAAGAGCTCTTCGGTTAAAGTCGAAGGGATTCAGTAATGACGTCATGAATACTGAAATTATTTTAGAATACTTTATCAGAGTAAGCTATGAAGTTTTTTTTGAATGGTGTTTTGATAATACTAATTTGATTTTACCTTGATTTTGATAATAAAGATGTTGAAGGGCGCATATGAACTATATATTGTTTGTATCTTCACAGGCTAAGCTGTTTGTGTGCCGACGGCCAATACGGAGTACGGACTGTTCCTGGATGGGTGACAAAAATGATTTTGGCCACTTTCTTAGGTCGAATAGCGATTTTCAACTGAAAATCTTGGATGTTATTTGTCTTAGTAGGTGCTGTGCATCTTTTGCTGGCTAGGACAGCTTGGAAACTCAACTATTACTAATTATTGTAACTTACAATACTTTTCATGAGAGTACCTACTTCTAAATTGGTAGAGACCATCTGCATTCACCACATTTTTTTTCAAAAAAGTTATCTACTACTTTATTCAATAAAAGCGAAGTGAACCCTGTCATCGGCACCCCCGAATTAGCTTTAAATATTACTGAAGAAGCACCCATTGCGGAGTTTTTGTAATCATATGGTGACAACCCTAGTTGCGGTCAGGGTTGTTACCACATAGTAAAGAGATCAAATTATTGCTGGATTCAAATTATAACACAATTTTAAGGAAAACTATTTTCATGATACGAAAATAAGATAGTTTTGAAGAGCCCAAAGAGAGACGCTATAAGTTCAATGTGTCAAAGTGTATTATTAAAAGTATATCTATCATAATAGTTTCCTAACAGATAAGCTGTGTAAGGTCTGTTTTTTTTTATTGTTTAAAATCTGAATTTTTCGCGGAGGTTACTTACAACTGAAAATCTAGACCTATTAGTATATTTGGAACACATCAATCACAAAAGTTGGAAATACAGTTTTTTTCATAATTTTTACTGACAACCCTACTGCCAGGGTTGTCCGAGCCCGGTGACCGTTTAATTTTGCCCCTCTCTCTCTACACTGTAATTTTCCCGTTCGTTTACCAAACTTTAGCATGATTTTTGGATGAGGGCAGTAGGTGATGAACTTACGTGAGGTTTTTTATGTTTTTGTGGTAAAATTGTAGGTGTAACTTTTTTATTTCTTGGGTAAAAAACGTAACAATATATATTTTCATATAAGCTGGTGTAATTTCATGTTTTTATTCACGTAAGCAAAGCAGCTCCTATCAAGTGTGGTTGGAGCATATTAAACTATAGTTTATAAGGTATATATGTATACTTTCGCATCGTTTTGTAACCATACACTTACTATCATAACTTTAGGTACAGTGGTAGCACAAGGTTTCCCAGAGAGATATTTTATGTCAAAATAACGCAAGAAGAATCGCGTGCAGCTTTTAATGTAGATAAACTTAAACATACTTCAATGACAATCTGCAGTAATATTTAACTAAATGCTGTGAGCATTATTTACTTATTAAAACATTCACAGTAGAACACTTGTAGCATCCAACACAGTAATATTGCTCTACATATAGTGCATCGTTACCCGGCGCGGCTCCCGGCGCATACAAATGCAATATTTTGCATACAAACATGTTTAACGACGCAAATACGATCAACAATGGCCGCGATCTGAAGGACTTGGTGAGTCAGATGGTAAATAAGAATTTATATATTGGCTAAATATTTTCATGTTCGATAGTCTCACGTTGGACTCGGGCACCCACTACGACCTCAAGAACGCAGCTTCCTACAATATATTCAAAACAGTCGGAAATGACAGCAAAGTTAGATCTGAACCTTTGGAGTCCACCATGGGCGTTGCTCAGGGGTCCTCCGTCTCCAATCTGCTGTTCTCGTTACTGCTGAACGACTTACCTGCTGCGGTGCCAGCGGCAGACATACTAATGTATGCCGATGACGTCGCCGCCATAGTGACCTCTGGGTCAGTTAATGACCTTGAACGGCAGCTCAACGAGACGGCTCAGCAGTTGGCAACATGGTTTACTACGAATGGTCTGGCACTGAATCTGAAAAAAACGCACTATCTCCATTTTGATCTCTCTGGCAGAATTCGCAGACCCTTAAGGGTACGAATTCAAGATACAGAACTTGAACAAACCCTGTGCACCACCTTCCTAGGGTTCGAGCTGGACTCCGCCTTGGTGTGGGACCAGCATGTATACAAGATTTGTGGGAAATTAAGTGGAGCGTGTTTCGCACTGCGACGTGTCTCCCGCCTGGTGTCGGTCGAAGTGGCAAGAACATGCTATTTCGCTACCATCCACTCCCTACTCCAGTATGGGGCAGAGATCTGGGGCCAGTGTTCGCAATGGAAGAGAGTGTTCCAGCTCCAGAAACGCGCCATCCGAGCAATTATGCAAGTACCCTATGATGCACCCGCGCAACCGTTATTCAAAAAATTGGGGATCCTCACCCTGCCTGCAATAGTAATATTGCAAGTAGCCATGTACATGAGGATCAACCTGGCATCATACACTACACGTAATGACACTCATACATATAGCACACGAAATGGCCAAAAACTCAAGTTGTTACAGCACTCGCTGGCTAAGTCTGCTAAACTCACTCATGTCATGGGTCCAGCCGTATACAATAAGTTACCAGTATCAATAACCAGCGCACCCAGTGTTAATAACTTTAAAACCCGCCTCCAGCGGTGGCTGTTGGAGCACTCCTTCTGTTCCATCGAGGAGTTCATGAAGTTCACATAACAATTTTGAATGTAAGAAATTATTATTTATTAATTTGATTATTGTAATTATTATTTGAATTGTATAATTATACTTACACTTACTTATTATTATTTGAATTGTATAATTATACTTACACTTAAGTAATACAATTTAGTTTTTGACTTGTAAATTTACATATATTAAATAGTACTGTAATTATTTTCTAGTATTTACAACTATACAATGTGACGTGTAAAATGGCTTTATGAATAAATGATGATTATGATTATGATTATGATTAAACAAAATTGAAGTTGTTACTTTTAAGTAACACAATCTACTCAGTAGATGAGTTTTTAAAATGTAAATAATAAATTTTACAAATTTATATGACACTAGCTGGTTCCCGCGACTTCGTCCGCGTGGAATAGTTATTACCATAAAAACGGGTCTATTGAGTTAACCTTAAAAGATAGACATATACTGTTGCAGACATTTTGTTAGATCATTTCAAGAGAAATAATTATTTAATACATATTTTTTTGATATTTTGAACCATTTTCGTAGCGCACGCAATGGAAGCCCTCAAAGATGAATAATTTTTCCCGTTTTTTCCACATTTTCCATTATTTCTTCGCTCCTATTAGTTGCAGCGTGATGTTATATAGCCTATACCCTTCCTCGAAAAATGGTCTACTAAACACAAAAATAATTTTTCAATTCGCACCAGTGGTTCCTGAGATTAGCGCGTTCAAACAAACAAACTCTTCAGCTTTATAATATTAGTATAGATTGACCTGTAAATTGACATTTATTAATAAATTATTTGTATTTGTATTTGTACGATGTATGTATCTGCCCAAGAGAACTCCCTAACGAATTAATTCTGGGATTCAGACCCTCAGTCATGAGGAAATACGACTCAAAGAGAGAGTACCTACTCACGCTTGGCTTTACGTGATTCAATCTACATTTGTCCTGAAAATTGGCTGGCTTTTAACTTCAATATAATATGTATTGTTTATTAAATGAGATCGTAAAAATGACACAAACTGGTATGCTAAGCCTCTGGTAAGATTTATTCACTGCTATACGATGACGAACACGCGGGACCTATCAATTAGCAAGATATTCACCTGACGGAAGCGCCCATATCATCATGCTACCTTTTTTGAACGGTTCATCCAAGCATTGACAACAAAAACAGTTCCTTTCATAATTGTGTCAGCTTATTCAACAAGCGAAGTTTTTTTTAACAAGGAATGGGTTTGCACTTGACCGTGTTTTGCCTGATGGTAAGCAATTATAACGGTATAGTTTTATAGTTCCTTTACAGTGTGAAAGAGGCACAGACGTACTAACAATCAATATACGATATTTGGCTATATTTTATATTTTTGTATTTAATCGTTACTCTGTCACGCATTTTACTCAGACTACAATTAAAATTTACAGCAATTATTCAATCAAAACATCTATTTTTGGCTTAGCAACGTCCATTAGTTTCACTCCGAATTGCTTTGTTAACTGTAACGAATGTCGGTACAAAATAGTACTACGATAGTACGGCGCCATCTCTTGGTAATTACTGAGAACTAAATTGAAGGTCGGTTGTTAATTTGATTGATTTATTATCCAGAAAAGTGTCTTTTTTAATTTACTTACATATCTACGAGTATACTATGTATGGAAAGAATTTAGTATAGTGTGAGACTTATTTATTTAATTATTGTATATATGTGTGTGTGTATATTTTGTAAATCTGTCTCAATAGGTACATGTTTTTCTATTTCTAAGATACTGGTCATATTTTACTTGTTTTCTTTTCCCAGTCTTTTGAGAAGTGCAAGTAAAATATAGTGAGGATGTATCTAAATTCTGATATCTATGGTAGCTTGTAACCTCAGCATGATAGTTGACAGCTAGCTCGATTTAAAAAACATAAAAAAAAAACAATTTTGTAAGTGTATATAGCCTATTTGTTCACTAAATGTCAGCTGTAGTTCATGCAGGGCCAAAATAAACCTAACAAAAGCATCCTCGCAATACTTAAGCGCCTACTTTTAATTTAACTGATGAACAAGCCACTCAAACAGAGTCGTTATCCCCCAGATACTTTAAAGGCAATAAATTGTCTATTGACAACCTCCACAGATGCGCCCCTAGTTTAGAAACGGGGCAACAGCAATTATTTTTAATCGATATGAAGTCACCGAATCGTCGGACCACCGGCCTACTCGATTAACATATAAATTTGTTGTCCAGCAGTAAAATAAAGAAATTGGATGCTCGAATAAAAGCGGGATAATTAAACCCGACGCTAAGATACAAGATATAATTTAGTTTTAATGTTATCGTTGCTGGAATAGTCTTGTTTCGGCTTCGTTAGCTCGCAAGGTTTCAGATTTCGATTAATCGTTCCGATGATGTAATAGTGACGTTTATTTGAAAATTGAACGATGTGTTTATTTGTCTGTGGTCTCCGTGTTCTATTTTCTATTATAGCTAGTCTGTGGTTATTATATAGTTCTTTTTGGTAAGGTTTAATGGTTTTGGTTTGGTGAAACGTTTTTGCTTCTATTTGTGTTCGTGATATGTTGCAGGTACAAACATTGATGAAAAAAACGTATAGACCAACAAGTCATATTTACGATGGATAATATTACGTTTGTTCATGGCTATTGCTAAGACTCACATTAAATAGATAAAAGATTTATTGTAACCTTAACAAAACAACATTATTATATTCATTGTTCATCAGTTATTTGGCATAAAGTTTTAAACGGAAGCTGTCAAATTCAATTGATTTAATCGCATTAGAAGCAATTTGGAGTAATAAAACGAACCTTAGTGGGGTGGCGCAATCAGGCAATAAAAATAATTTAGCGTCAACTTATTTTCGTACGATGAATTTAATTTGTACTTGCATATAAGTATAAAATTTACCAATTAAATTCAGACTATAAATTTATGTTAAAAGTGGACAAACATCGAATAATAATTTTAATGATAAAAATAAGTTTTACGTGGTTTTACTGCGTTTACTTTTTATTAGTTTCACTACTCGCCGCTAGATGGCGCTAGGAATCATTTCTAAACTACGGAGCAGAAAAACTTACAAGCCACTATCGAGCATCAATAAAATTAATAACAGCATGTAACATTGATTGTTAAAATGATTATTCAAAACCCGTGCGTCGGGAAACATGAAAGAGTTCCATGACCGATAGTTTGTCAGAACTATAAGATCAAGATAAAACCTTTTCGCTTAGTGTAGAAAACCTTTTTGCATTGCGTTAGTGGAAGTGGCGTCAGTGGCGCCGCCAGTGAGTAGTACGTGACGTTATGGCAGTGCATTAAACATGCATGCCCTATCTCAATGTGGATTTTAATTATTATAGGCTAGGAGCTAGTCATCTGGTTTTGTGGTGTATTTATAAAACATCACGCTTGAAAAATTATTGTAAGAATTAATCGCAAAACAGCCAAATGTAATAAACTTGAATTAATTTTCGGTGGCATTTTGTTCTAATAAGTTTTGTTAAATTAAATTTTAAACACTATGTTTATAATTGGAAAACAAGTTTTCATAGAAAACATTTAAAGTTTAAAGTTCATATGGTTATATTTATAATAATACTAGACTAGATTTCTTTGTTATTTTCTAAAATTTGTATCATAATATGCATACGATTTTATTTGAACCCGGAGAGCATGGGAGAGGTTTAATAGTTTTTTTACTCGTCATAACGAATGTTAGCGAGAAGGTTCGCAGCCTCCTTGCCTGTATCTAGTGGACTGCACATTCTCTGTTCGAATGCGACTCCCCACACGTTCCCGCCAAATGGCTAATTCGCGGCAAACACACGACCATAACTCATATCAAACGACGGAGCCGACACACCTATACCCGTCCCGCTCTAACAAACTAGAGAAACCGAACACACTACGCGACTGTTTGTTTTTCCTTTTACTTCCTTTGAAATCTTATTTTGAATTTTATTCCTGCAGGGGGCGTGGATGCGATGTTGCATATTGTTTTTCCCACTCACACGTATCGGGTTTTAGCCGCGTCTCGCTCTAGCTTTTTGTAATTTTAATTTCGCAGAACGCCATCGGCACGTGATTTGAGTAGGAATAAGTTTTTTATTGGGAAGAATTCGATGAAGCATCGGGATTCAGGCTTATGGGGTATCGAATCAAATCGATTCCATTCGGTATCGATGCTCGGTAAATGAAGGAAAGTGAATACTGTTGCGCATTTATTTTTATGATTCGATATTTTTGCGAAAAGCCCGCTCGATTTCTAATTAGTTCATATTATATTATGTACTTTCAGGGGCATGTCTGTTAAAGATAGGCATGTATTTATACCATTGATCTCCATCAGTACAAGTACGCTAGTAATGGAGGTCAGTGATTTATACTTTGTCTGATTTTAGGTAATGATGACTAAATTTGGCGTGAAATGTATGCAAATGACATCTGATTATATTTATGAATGACAACTTTTTGACAAGAAGTGGATAAGAAAGAATACGATGTTTTATTTAATAATTAAAAAAAAAAACAAGCCAAATCAGCAGTAATTTATCTAGGCATAGAATAAAAAAAAACAAACAAAATGCCTCACAAAGAGTTGCTACCAAATACTTCCAAAACAGTGCCATGTAACACCGCTAGAGGCGCTTTACCTATTTATCTAAGTAAACCTAACCTTTGCATCCGCGTAAACCAATCCACCTCCTTCACTTAGCTCTAAGTGTAAAGGAGTAGAAGAATAAAACAAGATGAAGCAGATAACAGATTAAGTCAGTTAAGTTAGTGAAGCCGCCGCCATCAATATTTGCTTAAACTGTTGACACGCAAACCGTCTTAGCCGAGCGCAAACAAAAGGGTTCACTAATGCCCTTTTTAAGAGAAAAAACGTGAGTAAATATTGGGGATGGAACGTGTGATGTGACGCAGAGACGAGTAGTGTTGGGCTGCTTGGCAGTTTATTACAGTAGGCACCGAAAACTAAACGGGCAATTCTCATCTTTGATGGTGTAGTACTTTACTTGATAGTGTGTAGGTATGGGAAAGTATCACGCTGGTGAATGTATGTATTTAATACATGCTTTTAATTGCGAGATATGGGTAGGTTATATCAGTCATTCTACAGAACTGTTGTGCCATTATATCATAGCAGTACTAAAAAGATAAAAATGATTAAATTTTATCCATCAAATTATAATATATCACCAATCTGATTCACGTTATATTATAGCAGTAATAGTAAGACAAAAATGATTAAATTTTATCCATCATTAATTAAAATCGATCTTCAATCTGATTGCCTGATTCAAATTGAAATAGAAAACAACTTACTTTTTAGATATACGCCAACTTACTAATCACAACAAATTTGTTCAATCTGATTATTTATTTAAAATATGGGTTAATTAAATAAGTAGGTAGTGGTTATAATTACTAATATGTTGAAGGCTTTTCCAAATACGTATCACATTATTATCATCCGGCAAACGTCAAAGAATTCGCTAAAAATCACTCAATACGGGCCCATCGCAAACCGCATCCTCAAGTTGCGCGGGAGCAAATCCATTAGCGATTAACGATCCGCTCGGGCACTAAATTAAAATAAATATTTACTGGCCGCGCCCGCGCACAAAGCTTGCCCTTTCATCTCTGCCGACACAGGTGCCGACAGGTTCCTGCACAACACAGTACTTGGGATCCAATATGATTCTCACGGTGGAAAGATTTCAGTTGGAAATGTAATCCAATCATAGAGTGTAGACTTCTGTGATTGGCGGATGTTACTGTCATTGATCATCATAGTCATTATTGGTAGTTTTGTTTGGCAAATACTATTCAAGTGAAAGCTTTCTGTTAGCAAACTAGTCCTGAGAAGCAGTTGGGTAACATAGATGTAAAGATTTTAGCTACAATATTTCGACTCTTCATGTATGTAAGTAGGTATTATTTTTACTAGGTACTCGTAAAATCTCAAAGAAACGGATACCTATGTAAAACATAGACGCTATATATGACAGAAAGAACGCCATGTCATAAATCACAACTTTAAAAAGCCCTTAAAACTCAACAAATGTGCATACAAATGAAAAGTAGGATTAATTTCATAGAAACTCATGTACTGCTCTTTACTGCTAGAAAATAACCTGCAGCCTAGACAGTCAGATAGGTCCTGATCAATAAGACGGTGATCAGAAACCAAGACACGTTCCTAGGAGAGGAATTAAAATGCAACATTTGCGCTATTCGTGCTAAAACCTATGACTCATTTGTGTTCCGGACTGCTTTAAAAATTTTGAAGAAAAGATGTTGGTATTATGAAAGGATTTAAATGATTATAGACGTTTAGTCCCCATGATAATGCTGTTTAGAAATGGTCTTAGAATAATTAAATTCTAGTATGGAGAGTTTCAAACCATAAAGGTCGGATGACACGTTAAATTGTAGGTCTCTGTTGTTCGTCGTATGGCGGTTGTTAAGCCATGGCAGATCAGTCCTTAGTGTGGTTTGAAAACTCTGACACCAGAGTTGGCCAGTCTTATACGAAATTGCTTTATCAAGGTAATATTTCGTTTGCACCAAAACTATTTGCATGTTTAAAGATTTTGTTGTTGTTTGTGTAGGTTACAATCTAACACGCTTGCTTAGAAGAAACCGTTTCACTTTTAAAGTCTATAACAGTCACATATAATTAGATAACAAAATATTCAAGTAAGTACTATTAAATTTCATTTCTAATAATTCAAGAATTTTATTAATTAATATAAATGTCAATAATCCAAGAAAAATCGATTAAATACTAAGGCTTACTTTTTACATGTTTTCAATAGAAAGTCCGAAAGAAAATCATCCAGCAATCAGTGCAACCCGAATAAAGTTCCGTCAATAAACGTAGTAGCGATACCAAAGCGCGTTGGGCCAACAGAAGTGTGAATGTTTGACCGCTGGCAATGCAAACAGCGAGTTCAAACGAAAATACCCTTTTACCGGCATGAAATCGATATACCAAGGTGGACTTACTATTTGGACAGCGGGATTTAAAACAATAACTGGATTCGTGAAAGGGCCCGACGGATCGGGTTTGTGGTGACAGATTTTTTAACTACTGATGAGTAAGTGGTTTAGATTTTAGGGACGGGAATAAATGTGGTTGGTTTTTTAAGACAATAAGGAGTTAGATCACCAAGTTGCCTAAAATAACACTCGAGTGACACTATAAAGGACTGGAGTGGAGACCCATAACAGGCATCAGGCCATAGGAACAGAGGTCGCCACCAATGCGGTGGGTTGACGACATTAGAAAAACCGCAGGGAGCACCTGGATTCAGGACCAGGACGAGTGGCGTACAAGAAAAGAGGCCTATGCTCAGCAGTGGGTGATAACGGGCTGATGATGATGATGACGACACTAAGGTCAAAGATGTGTGCATACACATGTAGGTACTGGTATGATCAATAATAATGGCAATGGACACAACAGGCTACAATGGAAATGTATCGCTAAAAAGCCTTAGAAAGGAGTGGCGACGGTGATGTGTTATGCAGCCCTAGCAACCGGCAGCCACGATTATTCTTCAAAGAGTGAACGACTAAGAAGACACACTAATACTTAATAACTGAAGCTTACCTACATATTATATATGTAGGAGGAAGTTAGTTAGTGACCCAAATAGTGATGTGGCCGATAGAAATACTTAAGACTTGGACCCATTGACGGAGATAACATTCCAGTGACACTTTTTTCCAAAGTGGCATTCCATTTTGGGCGCTGCCGTGGTTCGGATGACATGTTAAATTGTAGGTCCCGGCTGTTTGTCTAGTACGGCAGTCGTTAAACCATGTCAGAGGTCCCTAGGGCGGCCTGATGAACTCTCGACACCAGAGTTGGCCACACTCATTCGATAACAAGAAGAATCATTACGGTCTAGGATGGAGCGTGCTTACCCAGTAAGAAAGAACCAGTGAACCTACAGTGCTACTAAATCCAAAAGTTATTTTAAAGTGTCAAGTGACACTTTAAAATAACTTTTGGATTTGAGATTTTAAATTCGTGTATATACCTATACACTGTAGGTTCACTGGTTCTTACTGGGTAAGCACGTTCCATCCTAGACCGTAATGATTGCTTACCATCAGGCGAATTACGGACAAGTGCAGACCCATTCCTTATAAAAAAAAAACCTAGACGCAATGCTATATATATCATAAAATAAGTTTAAATAATTTCTGGTTAGCTTTAAAGTCGATGGTTAATCAATGAAATGAGCGTCGATTACCATGAATGGTTCGTGTTAGTGTATGAAATTGGATATGCTGACTGATTAACAGGCAATGGGTCTATTAAACTCATTAATGGGAGAGGTCTTATTTTGTTTGAGCACGTGGAAAAATTTAGAGATCATATAATTTCAAAGTTAATTTGACTACGCATATTAGGTACATATTGTTTACAATGAGAGTGATTCCAAACTTTTAATAGTACAAAAAGATTCTAAATGTGATTTGAAAAGTCTCGTCACTAGAGTATACCACTTTTAATTTGACTATATTGTCGTGTAATTAAAATTACCAAAATTAACAAAAATAAACTTTCCTTTACAAAACACAAAGGCGATATTTTTGGCTAGATGAATCATTTTACTGACTATTGAAATATTAAGGTAAGTTAACTAAACTTAGGAACCTAGGTTTGGCTGGTGAATAACAGAAAATACCCCTTAAATCTTATCATAGGTTTATAACAACATTGTTTTTTAAATGTTTCTAAACCTATTAGTAGTTATATAAACCAATACTCCACTATTTACTAGTTCCGGTATAAAACTTATGTAGACAGCTATAAAATCCTTTCATCCCATAGTGCATGGAAATCAAGTAAGCTTTGAACACCGTTTAAAAAGACCTCATTTTATTTACATAACATTCAGCACTAGAGGTCTAAATACTCTGGCTAGAAACGTCGATCCAGCTCGACAAATTTATCTGCGCAGGTGAGTGAAAGGAGGAACTGAAAGTTTTCAAACAGATCCGTAAGTGGGCTAAAGAGTGGGCTGTAAGGAAATGCGATAGTGGCGCCTCAATCAACTGCATACAACTTGGCATAGAACATACTTATCTAGGCACTAGGCATGCCTATGTCTAGTACTTATCTAAAAGTGGATGCAACTCTGTTATAAACGATATCATGGTCTACATTAAAATGCGCACTAATGCGAGAGAATTGGATGAGTAAAACGGATAGCGGAATGAAAAAAAGCCTTAAACGGAAAAGCCTCTTTCCTCGGAAATAAATGTTTCCTGAGAATGTCGAGTTTCCGGTTTTAATTGCTTGGAATAGAGGACGCTTTTTTACCGCCATTTAATTTGGTGCCGTGTGGCAACGGTCTAATTGTTGAATTAATTATCTTAATGACTGTGTTAAGTTTGTCGACGTTTCTGCTTAATTCTGAAAAAGATACCATTCACGAATTTTTTATTGAACTATAGTTTTTCACCTATGTACGCCTTTGTGCGTGTTTCATTTAATTCAACAATAAATTAAACCACCTACGATTTCAATGTTGCCATTCGAGTTGTTTAAAAAAAGTGACCTCACCTTACACAAAAAAACACGTATCTTCAAAATTTTAGAAGCCAGTTTGAGCTGTATTTAACTTCTACAATGAACAAACAGTGACAGCTACTCTAATATTTTTTTATAATTATTTAGTTTTAGTAAACGGTACGCAGTAAGGTTCCTTAATTTAGTTCATGCATTTTATTGTATGATGTCAATCGAATCAGGTTATGTCTCATTATTCTTTCCAAGTTTTATGTCTACGTACAGGTAAGTACTTTGATTAGTCTTCCATACACTAAGCTTGATTGCCTCCTGTCTTAGAAGCTTTACTACAATATTATGTATACAATATACAGTTTAACCTCCATAAGTCCCACGGGCTATCAATATAGTGGGCCTGGTGTGGCGTAAACAGGCCCCTCTGGTAATTGATTAGCCAAGTGATGGATGGCCCTAACTGATAGCTCTTGCTAGCTATATCGGAAATTTGTAGGTTGTAGTGTGCATATATGTGATGATAATATGTATGTATGTAGAAATTTTAAGGAAGGAAGCAGAAGCATAATTGCTTACTTATCGGGCTAGATGGCGCTGTATGGAAAGTTCCGAAATATTTATCTATTTATTAATTTGCAGATAATCAACTAATAACAAAGCGTTTGCTTTTTTCGTGCTACTTTCTCTTCTTATCGAATGAGAGTGGCCAACTCTGGTGTCGAGAGTTTTCAAACCACCCTAAAGGCCTCTGACATGGCTTAACGACTTATTTTTCGTGCTAAAATTGGACTAATACTATTAAGGTTTGCTTCAAAATGTTGATGAAATGCAGAGAATCTATTGCAGATATGATGGCCATTGATGTTTCTTTACTACTAGTTTTTTGTCAATTCAAACCGGTATTGACATTAGAATTACGTATCCAAAAGAAGATCGATTAATAGTACCACTTTATAAAACGAAAAAAAAAAACTAGAAAGAAGAAAGAAAGAAATACATATATTTATTGAAACACACACACTTAAACTTATTTACTTACTAAACTTACATGTTAAGAATGTGATGCACCAATACAGTCGCAACTCAGCCTAATGCGGCTGGTGGTGCTACCACTAATGAACTAATTGATTTGTCATAACTATGTTTGTATAGATATCACCCCAGTCATGATCAAAGTAAATAATTTCCAAATAAGAATGTATATCTACCTATGCTTGTGAATAAATGATAGCACTCATAAAACTGTTTAAAAGTTCATTAACTTTCATACAAACAAAAGCCACATGTCAAAATAGGAGCTTAGAAAAACAAACAGACAAACAATGCCCTATTAAAGCAGGATACTAGCGCCATCTGCCTAACGACCATATAACTATTTATTACCCTAATTATCTTCAAACGCTTGTTAGTTTTCGAGAAACAAACCCCTAATCATATTATAATTAACTTTGTTTTTACGCCAATTCTCGTAGCTCCAGTTTTTTTTCTAATTCGTCATCTTGGTAACGATCTGTGAATTTGTATTTTAGAATTTGATCTCTATAATAGTGATGGTAAGGTTTTAAATTGATTGTCATAGATAAGTGAACAAATATTTACGTTGTCGAGGTGTTTCATCCTATAATTAAGGCTCAGACACCTCGTGCGATGATCGCTGGCGCCTAAGGCTGTATCTTTTTAGGGTGGCCTTAAACTAGTTTTAAATTGAGATGATTCCGTGTTGATGAGAAAGATTCGGAGAGAGTGAGTCAGTTGAGAATGTAAATTATACTTTTGTGAACTGCTGTGGGATTTTTAAATTAATCGATTCGGTTTGCTTGAGTTTGGATGGGAAAGTAGGGAGGATATTAACAATAGATAAAATAAGAAGCTCTTTAGGAATTTCGAGAGAAATACAACAGAATACGCATGTCAAGTTCTATATTATAGTTTGACAGGTTGTACTCTACCACAAAACTATACATTAAGGCACCAAGAAATGAAGATAGGAGCACCAGATATCATATTTATGATAATAACTACTGTACAGCAGATATTTTAATCGGCAGAAAGGCCGAATTTACGTTATCTTGAGTTTTGAAAGTGCTACTTTTTTATTAACATTAAATGTCACCATAACAAGTACTTACCCATGCTACAAGCGTAGGCTTAGTATGGGGCTAGATGGCGCTGTGTGATATATCTTGAGATATTTATTTTATTTTATTTATTTAACAGTACGGTCGTACAGACTGTAGACGCTGCAAAATAACTTAACATTTTTGAAAATAAATTGAATTAATATACGCTGAAAACCATATTATTATCTGTATCGTTAAGTAGCCTTAGTAAGATTAATGAGATTTATTACAAAAGGACATTCTAAGACTTCGGAATCTCGATACTTAAATAGAGACATGAATAAAAAAATAAAACTTTATTATCCAGATAAATAATGACTTAACTACCATTAAAGGCAAATTATGCAGTCGAGTATGGGCACGGATATTGATATCAAAATGATTTATAGTATTTTAATTAAAGCTCAGTATGTGATACATTAAACATGGCAATACCTTAGAGGGGTCTCAGCGGCGCTTTGAGAGTTAGTCAAATACCTATTAAACGAATCACCTGGGCATTATAAGTATTATCGATATAAATAATTGTCGGCAAGAAGTCGGCAAGTTACATACATACTCGTATGAACAAGTTGCTCATTTACCAATGAGGTCGGTTTTCAAGCTTTAATGCAAAAAAAGAAGAAAATAAACTTTACAAGAATTGATAACCTCCTTTTTTGAAGACGCTTAAAAAAAGTAATACAATACAATATTTATGTATTTCTGGACTTGTTTAATCAATCTGAAACTCCCAAACGAATGTATCAATTTTGATGCAGTTGTTTTGTGAAAATGGTCACAACTAGGTGTTCATAATTTATTTTGCACTTTAATATAGTAGCCTACAAGCATAGATTAGAATTCTACTGCCACTAAGTCCTAGATATAAAGTTTTAGGTCATATAATAGATATTATCTGCATATAAGCTACTTAATTTTACAGAAACAGAGCAAATTAAATAACCGTCACAACACAATTTTTCCGGAGACGCCCACATAAAAACCTTTTTGGAAGAGGAACATTTTTGTGTTGAAAAAAGTTTAAATTCGAAATCGTAGCGGCAGATGGTAATGATTCTATTATTTATGATGGGTCTACTCATTATATTACTCTATGGTCTACTCTATTATAGAAACCTACCTTTATAATTTTTTTTGTTATTTTTTGCGGTCATTTTGGTGCTCGTAAGCAAAAGCTTAGTGAAGCGCGTAATGTGTATTTGCTTACACTTCTGTTTGTTTTTGTATTTAGTATTTTTCGGTGCTCTTTTTGTGATGAATCATTTATAATATTGCTTGTACGAAGTTAACAGATAATTTTATATTTAAGCATAAGAAATCTGTGAAATCATAATGTCAACATTGTTTTGTAGTAGGTAATTCTTACAAAATGTGAGCTATTTTGAAAAAAAAATGAGTAAGTTGTTGAAAATGACTAAGAAGGGTCGACCATATTATATTCTTTTTATTAAAAAGCTGCAATAAAAAGAATATAATATGGTCGACCCTTCTTAGTCATTTTCTACAACTTACTCATTTTTTTTTCAGAAATGTCATTGGTAACATTGTTACCAATGACGTTTCTGACGTGTGTCGCTAGATGGCGCTGTTTAAACATTTTACAATTAATTTTATATTATCTTATCGAAACTAGGTGTCGCTTATATTCATTTTACTAATGACGTTTATGACTTGTGGCGCTAGATGGCGCTGTTAGAACATTATCATAATTGTATCTTTATGTATTAAAAAAATATCTAAAATAAAAGGTAAAATAAAATGAAAAGTCTACTAACCAAATGATCAGAGTGGGGGTCGCGTGGTGCGCTAGGAGCAGGGTTTGGCCACAGCAACTTTGACAACATCCGTTGACTTTGGCTATAGATGAGCTCCTACGAAGGAGAAAAATATACTTTAGTACGTGAATTAGGCTTTAAAAACGCCTGACTTTGGTTGTAATTAGTCAAGGTTGTCGGACTAATATGTCAGAAAATTTCGAGCCAATAAGCTAGAACACAAAATTGTACAAAAAAAATATTGCTATTAAAACAAAAGCAGAGTTGGATAATTGTATTGACTAATTAATAGGTTAGTAATATCATTATTGAATAAAAAAAATAACAACAAAAACATATAAAGTTGGCAATTACAGTCACAAAGTTAGTACCTACAATTTTTAATAAACAATAGGGGCACCCTGGGTAGTAAATTAAATTTTAAAACTACTTTGTTAAATCTCACATCTACTAAAATACCATTGATATTGTTAAGGAGAAAGTTTTTGTAAGAAATATGTAAGTACGTTTGTTTTTCCTACAAGCTCGAAAGGCAAAACTATTTAGATAAAATTTGGTTCGTAGATAAATGTCACAGCTTAGTATGGAATTATATGGCGCTGTGTAAAACGTTCAGGGATATTTTTACTTTAGATTATACCCAGGATTAACACAAAAACTACTTTTATTGCCAGATTCATGTAGACCACCTCAGGGCAGATATAAAAACTAGTACTTATTAAAAAATTAGTGGGATTATCTTTTTCTTAACTTAATTTAGCATAGACTAAACTACTAAGCGAGTGTGGCGAGTGTGGTGTAAGCGTCTGCTTTACATTCAAACGCATCCTGGTTCGAATCCGACTACACTTATGACTGGTTATGTGTGGATTTGCACTCGCTTAGCGGTGAAGGAAACCATCGTGAGGAAACCGACATGTTTGAGGACAACAATATCTGAGAACATGTCTCCCGTGGAAGGATTTGGGCGCCCACCAAGATGTACTCAGAAAACTTCCCCAATGAGTAAAATCTGCGGGGGAGTCACGACCCTTAATAATGAGGAACACAATAAGATAAGGAGGAGAAGGAGACTTAACGAACTAAAGTAAATTAACTAGAGTAAAGTAAAACATTGTACTTAATACAAACTCAAGTCTCGACGTATATAAAAAAAATGATGTTGAGGCAAGCTGAATGAGATTATTAATAATAATAACACGTTTTTACCGAACTCGACGACCGCGCCTCCGGCGGGGGCCAAGTTAATGCTTTACTCAGAGGTGGTCAACGGTTTTGGAAATGTGTGTGTTTAAAAAACTTAAATAGTTTCTATCGTGTGATTTTCTATTAGGTGAAAACCTATGGCCAGAGCTAGTTTCGACTATTCAAGTTAACCCTAAAATCCAACTCAGGTCTACTAAGGAACTTAACTATGCAAACAGATATGATGTTATTATATCAGTAATAAAAAAACCCAACTTAAGCTTTCTGAAGTAACAGCAGTTATAGAAAAACAAGAATGACGAACGAAATTTAATTAAAACAGTAAAATCACTCACTTACTATTATTTATATAAATAAAATCTACGTAAACAGAGTATGTCTGATATTTAAGTCTAACCAAAATTATTTAGATCTTCATTTTTAATACAAAAATCAAAGGAATCATCACACAAGGAGTATGCGATTTTTTATTTCATCAAAAGTCAACAATACACTAAACAATACCCACGTGTGCAAGTGTTGGGCACTCCTGCTCCGTAAAAAGTATAACAAGCCCGTAATAATAGGTTGAGCAAACTTCTCGCCTGAAAAACAAACAGAGACGACAGCAGCCCAAACTGTGGAGCGCTAAATTACTTTAATAATGGATAGGGTTGCCAGAGCGGCTGTGAACTTTTTGCTAGTTTTGACGGAAGAAATTAATATTGAGAAAGAATTAGCTATTGAGTCTCTCTGAACTAATTTTCAGTACGTATATACATCATAGAAGTAGTATTAGATTGTAAGCGTAAAAATATGACGATATTATGTACAACAAAGTTTTTCAGTATTCAGTTCCTATTGGTGCGTTTTTCGTAACGTTTCATGTAGGTATTGAAATGATGAATAATGTCAAGTACTTATCATATTTTGATACCAATTTGTAAATAAAGTATTTTTTTAATTTGACTTAATTTCTCTCTCTTGAGTCGTATGTGGCCTAGGCCGTGACTCCTCCGCAGAATTAAGTCGTTAATTAAGTTTTCTTGGGCAGATACATCGTGGTGGGCGCCCAGGTCCTTCCACGGACTTAATTTCAAAGAGGTTCTTAAACTTTCTTAAATCCTGTCTGGTAACCCTGCCCAAGGATCGTGCCAAGTCATTTTCTGACTTATGATTTATTATTTTAACTGTTTTGTGTGTTTGCTGGCGACGCCACTAAATTGACTTTACGAGGATGCTTGCGTAATCACTAGGTACGATGAATGAAGTAAAATGTGCAGGCTTAAATGTAATGCATGTTGGCATTACTGTCTTCTGTTCTTGTTATGTTGTCTTACTTGTCTTCTAGAACAGGGTTATTTGTTGCGGCGAATAAATAGCTAGCAAATAAATGCACCTATCACAGAAGGCATACATCGCGGCACATGTTTATAGTGCTATTTAGAGCTTCCATGATTGGAGGATTTCTTTTCACGTTACACAGAATGTGTAGTAGGTATTACGGACGAGGTCAATTTTTTATATATAATGGCATTAATAATACCTAATATTCACAATAAATTAATATTGTAAAGGCATTAAAAAATTGAAAGTTTTTTCTCTGTCACAGAACGTCAGTCGTTAAGTCATGTTAGATGCATGTAGGGCAGTTCGAAAACTCTGACACTAGAGTTGGCCACTTAATTACTTAAGTTTTTTTTTTTTTTTTGTACCGTCTTTACTTCCTCCGACAATGAATGTCAGAGACATTTTTAGACTAAACATATTGCTTACGCAGTTTGCTTTGTTTATTCATCTGATCGGTAAATAATTTCACCTTTTTTATTGTTCGTTTTAATTAAAAAACTTTCTTAAGTACTTACTTTATGGAATATATATAAAAATAGCGTACGCTTACTATAAAACATACTAATATACAAGTCATTATATACTTTTTGCTAAGCTAAAACCTTCATGGGTAGTCTAGAAAAAAAAACAGATAATTATTTAAAAAAAAGTGCTCTTGATACAGCGATCCAACCTCTTAAACATTTTTCGAAATTAATTAGGACTCACTTAAATTAACAAACATCGATTAATTTGTGTAATAAGTGCAAAATATGTATTACTTTTAAGAAATTTCAATGGAACTTCAAAAATTTTCAGCCTGTATACACACTAACATAATAACGGCAAGAGTTTATGAGTCAACAAACATTTGGTCATTTATTTTTCTATAAATGAATTCAACGAAATTCAACGTATTTAGCATAAATTATATTTACTTTGTAATTTAAAATATCAAGTTTGAAAATTATTTTCTACAAAAAATATCATCATTTTCAACGAAAGATTGATCAAAGTAAATAATTGGTTGATTTCACATTTTATCAATTTACTTCTATACATACTAACAGTTTTCTGTAAAGCAAAACTACTCTACATAGTTACAAAAAAAAACAAATAAATAACACGTGTAAATTACAACTTACTCTGATATTTATCGTCTATAATACAGCTGTCATAGACCAAACCGGATTAAAAACGTCCAACATAATCATTCATTCCACTAACAGCGCCACTATCGCATTTCCTGAATTAAACTAACAGTTTATCCTTCTAATTTTTTTAGAATATTTTAGTTCATCTTTTCGCCACTGCTATAGATAAGTTTGTAATCAAATATCAGGTTTTAGAAACGAGTTTACATCATTTGATGACTCTAAAAAATATAGCCATAAGATTTAAGTGGTGTAATTTGCAATGGCCTTAAAGTGTCTAAAGATAAAAAATAAATAAATATTCCGGGACATTGCAGATTGATTCGTAGATGGCGCTGTGTGATATGTCCTGAAATATTTATTTATTATTTACAATAGAAATAATGATCACTAAAAAGGTTGAGTGTGTAGGTAAGAGAACTGTTCGTGAAAAGGCTAGGTTGCTGATATCATTTGCAATGAAAAGCAAAAAGTGCTTGGAATTATAATGGTCTTAAAGTGTCTAAAGATAAAAAATAAATAAATATTCCGGGACATTGCAAATTGATTCGTAGATGGCGCTGTGAGATATGTCCTGAAATATTTATTTATTATTTACAAAAGAAATAATGATCACTAAAAAGGTTGAGTGTGTAGGTAAAAGAACTGTTCGTGAAAAGGCTAGGTTGCTGATATCATTTGCAATGAAAAGCAAAAAGTGCTTGGAATTATAATGGTCTTAAAGTGTCTAAAGATAATAAATAAATAAATAATCCGGGACATTGCAGATTGATTCGTAGATGGCGCTGTGAGATATGTCCTGAAATATTTATTTATTATTTACAAAAGAAATAATGATCACTAAAAAGGTTGAGTGTGTAGGTAAAATAACTGTTCGTGAAAAGGCTAGGTTGCTGATATCATTTGCAATAAAAAGCAAAAAGTGCTTGGAATTATAATGGTCTTAAAGTGTCTAAAGATAAAAAATAAATAAATATTCCGGGACATTGCAGATTGATTCGTAGATGGCGCTGTGTGCTATGTCCTGAAATATTTATTCATTATTTACAATAGAAATAATGATCACTAAAAAGGTTGAGTGTGTAGGTAAAATAACTGTTCGTGAAAAGGCTAGGTTGCTGATATCATTTGCAATGAAAAGCAAAAAGTGCTTGGAATTATCATTAGTAGATATAGAATAAAAGTTGATCTTATACAACAATAACAGATCCATCTATGGTGTAATAGCATTCTCACTATATTTATTTAAACAATACACTTCGAGCAGATAAAAACTTAATCATTTATACTGAAGTTGTTAAACAGAAAATGATAAGTTTTTGCAAGGTGTGGGCGAAACCGTCTCAGATAAAGTGATTGATAGGTAGAGAAAAAGCAGGTGAGGCAGTATAGTAGTAGGAAGAACGCATGTTGGGACAAAATAAAAATACACAAGCTTGGCTAAAAGTTATAGGTAATATTTTTTGTTTTTAAATAACACTTTTTTAACAAGGGCACTTAATTGGGCAAGCATGTTTTTTACGTAAGGCTTATTGAGCTATTTTAATGAAAAAAGTGTTTTTTTTTTTAATTAAATTTCATTTTATTTGTTTACTTACTTAACCTATTTCATAAGTTGAGTAGGCATTATTTTGTGACAAATAAATAGCTTTCAATTATATTTGTACTATTTCTATGATCTTAATATTGTTAATTTTTTTTTAACAAGGATTGAGTTTGCACTTGGCCGTATTTCGTTTGAAGGTAAGCAATCATTACGTATTATGTATAAGTACCTACATAAATTTTCCATAAATTGTAAATTTAAAAAAAATCACAATTTGTCCCTCTATGCGTCTAGCTTAACTAGTCTACGGCAAATAATTCACTAACATTAACTGGTCAATTTGCTTTATTCAAACATGGTCTGACGTTTTGATACGATATTCCCGGAGGGATGATACAGGAGCAAAAGGGAGCAATTACAGCTTTACATATTCTAATTTATTCTCTCAAGATATTTATTTATGTTCTCAGAATATGGGCTGAGATGTTTTACATCGGGTTGGTTGTAGATATTTGTAGTTAGTTTGTTACTACTTTGTCAGTTAACTAGTTAACGCCTGTGGTTGTATTTATGTTGTACGAAAATCATGCATTTTGATTAAAATAGGCAGAGGTTGCTCATTTTGGCTGAATAATTATAATGGGTAGAAAAAACGGAAAAAAGCAGCATAAAACATCATGTTCAATTTAAAATGTTTTACTTACTACATTTTTTACAAAAAATACATAATTTATACATATAATGTATTCGTGAATTTTCTTACGAGATGTTAAAGTAACAAGATAGTTCTTTAATTTCTTTTCTTAAACACAATTCCTCAGAAAAATGTGGTTTTATCATGTGTATGTGTGTGCTTTAATAATATAGCTAATATTACAACAAACCATACCTATCCCTAGCAAAAATAACCTAAAACACAAAAACAAAATTCTCACCCCGTTACAACATCCCAAAGCCCTGAGAAAATAATTACCTAAATAAATTAAAAAACCGCAAAACCAACAAACCAAGTCTCAACCACGTTTTACAGAATAATTGTAGGACATCAGAATTTAATTTACAACTAGGGACACTGTGTTTAGTAGAAATTGCCCACTGAGCTCGGGACCTAATGCTTACTTGTAGTCTAGACAGAGGGGGCTTACGACCAGCATTGCAGGGTTGATAACATTATGGAGAAGATCTTGTTGTCAAGACGTACAGAAAGTACCTCTCCAATTCTTGGAAATATATTGAGAAGCTCAATACAATGAAAGTACTTGGAACCACAATATTGGTAGCGCGGAATGTCGTTTTAAGGCAACCTGACTGTATCTAAATTGTTTGTAACTGTATTATAATATTGTCAAAAGATTACATACTATAATTTGAACTTATCTACCAAAATATGGCTTTTTCCCGTCTTATCAAATGTTTAGAGCCGAGTGCTTTCTTAGCTTGAAGCTAGATGGCGTTGTATGAATTATTACAAAATAATTCTAATTTCAATAGTAACCTCCCAGGTCCACCATAAATTCTGTAATTTTCTCCGAGCCACCTAGTTTGCTAAACCCATATTGTTTGAGTTAGCTTGGAATGCAAATGCGAAGACAAAAATGGCGGTCTGTTGTTTGGCAAGGATAATAAAAATGTAGGGTTATTTTCATATCTTGTTCCTATGATAGGCTCATGCGTGTAAAACTCGCACGATTTAAGCAACGTAAATTTAAGATATCTCTCTCTGCGAGTCGTTTTTCCTCATGACTGAGGGTCGTGACTCCCCCGCGGAATTCAATCAGTTTTCTTGGGCAGATACATCGTGGTGGGCGCCCAGTTCCTTCTATGGAATGGGAATATACCTAGACGTTTTCTCATTTCAGAGCAGTATCACCAAAGTAATGACATTTAAAGCCTGTGTGGTTTATTATCTTATACTGTCGACAATATGGTCATCATCATAGGTCTGCAGACATGACTGTGTCTCAATGCCTAGTAATTTAGTCACATTGCTCTTCAAACCAGACTTAGACACATCAGCGCAGTGCTTGACGTCTTAATAAAATAGATGCTTTCAAAAACCTGTTTCTTTAAGCGCACAATACTAAAGATACCTCATAAAATAAATCATAATTATGATTGGTATCATAAAATAAATTATTGAAAACGTACGCGGTAAAAGACAGTAATTTCCGACAAATATGTTGGAGCCAAGTCGAAAACTTAATCAGACGGGATCGGAGTCTTCTCCATAACTTGTAATTATCGGGCAGTTGTAGAAATATGAATGGAGACAGTCGCGGGCGCCGGCCGGGCAGAGCCCGCCCAGCCACACATCAACATAATAATAAGTACCTGCTGTATAAAAACAAATAGCCACTCACAAACTTGTGCCGATCATAATCTGAAGAAGACATACAGGATCACTGGATGGATACGGTAATGGACCTACTAGTTTTAGGTACAACAAGAATTTTGAACGACTTTTGGAAATTCGTTATATGATTGGGCGATTCTCTGTTAACCTAAAATTCACAGCTTTACCAACGAGCCAAGTTCACAAGACGTCATTCATAGCGTATTCCTAACAAACATATTGAATGGCAATTAACAAAACTACATCGATAATTATTTCCTAAATTATTATCGATGGAGTTAGTACAATTTTAATGGTCTTAGCTCCAACGCCTCCAACTCATAAAGTATTATTTATATCAGATACCAGAAACCCAGTACAATTCAAGACAAAGCAGGATTCGCGACCACGACCCTAAATGACGAAGCCTACTTCTTAAGAATCATGACATCTAGTGAAGTATCTACGAAGCCATCACAAGATATTGGCCAATAAAGGCGCAGACGTATATGGGTAGACACTAGACGCCGACAGAGCGAAAGATGGCTAATTAGACCCATAAAACCGAATATCGTTCTCATACCTTTCACCAGACAACAAATTCTATGGAGGAAAAAGAGGAAAAGAAATTACCGAACGTACAAGCCCACCTCGGGGTAATAGATTAATGATATGGCTGGCGAGGTCTGTATTTAAACGAAACCCTTGAACTGCATGGCCGAATGCCTAGTGTTGTTCTTGTTCTTGTATGTCGTTTTGTCCGGAACTTTTGGTAGTAATTCATATGTTTTGGTGGCCATGTTTTGACCAAAAAAAGTAAGTAAGTATTTCTGGTTATTGATTGGAGATGTAAGTCATTCATGTTATGTGTTTTTGTTAGACCTAAACTTTCTTGATTAAAAATACCAAGTTTAAAGTTTATCGTGTTATTTTAAAACTAAGAAAAACTTATTTACATCATCAAAAGGCTACATCTCCATGTCTTTGAGATATCCAAGATAGTTTCTTATAAATGACCGGTTATGATTTAATAGCCGCATTTCCAGCTAGCTGTAAAGAAAAATGCCTCGAATTCCGGCATGTTGGCGCGTTCCCGCAACACTGTCGGCGACGCGCCACCCGCGACGTGCGAGCGAGACAGGCGCGCGCGACAGAGACGCCAGATAATCGATAAGGCGCCACTGGGCCGCGGGGCGGCGCCTGCGTCGGCCCCACGCGCACAAACTCTCGTCTTATTGAGAAATTCTCGACGCAAACCCATCATAAAACGAAAAGAAACATAAAAAAGGACAAGCAAACTCGCTCGAAAACCTTTTGTTTTCAAGTTTAACTCCCTGTTAACAATATTACCGATTCGGTGGTCGCAGACGCATATATTATATTATCGATAGCCATTGTTTCTGGCTGATTTATAATCAGGTTCTTGTTGACTGATAGCGGGATCTTGCTAATATAATTTTATGGAAATACTGTGAGATTATGTCTACTTAATTTGAAATACTTATTGTGAAGTGCAAGGCTAATTTTGATCGGAATAGTGCGAGACAGATGTTTCATAATCTGATTGGAATATTGTAGGTAGTTGTGTATTTGTTGACATGTACGTAGAAAAAAGTGGTCTTTTCTATATTTGAATCGACAATTTACTTTTATTATACAATCCTATTAATTTAAATCAATCCTATGTTTACTTTTTGTTCAATTCTATGAAAATTGGAACAAAAAGAAACAGGGTATTCATTATTATCTCATTCGTTTTAATTTTGTAAGCCTTACTTAAAATTAGACAGTCATAAGACAAAAAATTATAAATATTAGGTACCAAATGCACTTAGTTACAATATAACTCTTTCATTAGAAAGCAAATTGTGGACCAGAGATGTCCAGAAATAACACATCACGAAAAACTACTGAGTGTACATGCTACAAGAGAAAGGGTCATGATGATGATGATGCAAGTTAAACTTAAGTAAAAGTTTGTATAATGTCCCAACGAGCCGTTAAAACAGCAATCACCTCTTATCAGACAGTTATGCTAATAAGACATGCTAATTCCCAAAACCAACAAGCGATCTACAAAAAGGCTTGGAACGATCAACGGCCAAAAAAGGAAGATCGAGATGAAGAGACCGGCGCCAGAGTCCAATTATGAAGGAATAGGGCTGTCGGGGGGTTTGGTAGTGGGTTTTGGTAGTTTTACGTATTGTATTTTATTTATTTTGACATTTATTTAAATATTTCTATTGTATATTTTTTTGTAGGCTATAATATGTACAATGTATCTCTGTGTTTGCAATATGAACAATGAAATGTAATGAAAAATGAAACAGGTTTTAGTCGGATATGAAAAAAGTTCGTTATTAACCGACTTCAAAAATAGGAGGTTTAAAAATCTACTGAAAGATTTTTTTTTAAATCCTGTCGGTTGCCAACCCTACTACCTCAAGAGGAGTATTTGCGACGTGAAGAATGCACGCTTCGCTTTCTAGTTAGAATTTTTTAGTTGTTCTCGGTTGTTCTAGATTGTTCGAACGCATAGTTCGCTCTTCTGGGAATGACATGTTGTTATGAAAGTAAAGCCAAGTTGTTAAGTTTGCTTTAGCTACTTTGTGTTTAAGAAAATGTTGGGCAGATGTGGTAAGCATAATTTTAAGGGAAACAGAATTATGATGCTTTTGTTATTTGTGCTGTTTACATTTTTAGTGGCTCACACAGTATTATCAAGTATTGTAAGTTGTGTGTATAAAAATTTACATAAATGCACTTATAACACAGTCCTGAGGGAAGTAATCTGAGGTCCTGCTATACAGGCTGTGCAAGCAGACCTAGTGCTGGACCCAGAGGCCTTCCGAGGTACATGAAAACATGTATTGTGAATGTAATTGGTGAACATCAAATGTAAGTACCTAAAAGAAATTATTAAACAACTTTTTACTTTTAAAAAAAGTACGTGTTTGTACTATAAGTTTTTCTGTAACTAAGAACCATATTAATAGGGAAGATAGGTTGTTTTTATTTTTGTTCCCGGTTTATCCAAGGCCTTTGATAAAAGCATGGTTAATACCATGATATTTTATGTCTTTAAAGTCCCTTAGTAGGTACTCGTAAGTTCTTTCTACTTGTAAAAGATTCTGATTTTAAAAATCGTTTTGATATAGTTTTGGAACAGTCACTTAAACATCCGTATTTTAAACAACTAAGCCAAATTAAATAATTTAGTAGAACAAAATTGATTTCCAAAATACCCGGAACTAAATCCGTTACATCACAGAACCCGGCTCTAATACCTTCGAATTTGGAACTAATAACTATAATACCGGACATTCTAATCCGGGTCCTGGGCGTGACCGGACGGCGTGACGTCACGGGCACCGACCAATCACAGCGTTTCGTTATAATCTCATTGTCACCCTCAGAATGGGTGCAGATGTCGATAGGTGAGAGAGTGACACCCTGTATTCTTTTTTTTAATTTAAAAAATAGGTTGAAAATTAAATTACAGGGGTTTGTAGTTATTATGGGGAAATTTAGTTAAAGGAATCTTTATTCCATATTTTACTTACAATGGATATTCTGATTGCCATGTTTCAAAAACCAAATACATATGCATAACCTCACATTTTTCACTGACAATGGACCGCGACACAGGTTCGCCTAGTGCGGTGTTCATAGTGCATTTATGTATAGTTTTATTATGTTTTTGGAGCAATAAACGAAATTTATTATTATTATTAATGGTTAAAATAAGTCAGATTAGGCGACTATGTAATCATTTTATCAAAAACTTTTCACAATCAATCGTTAGTGAAACTGAGAAACGGGCTCTGGACATCTGAAGTGTAGCTACACTATACCTATTATTGTAATTTGTAAACATGTGTGTGTATTTTATAATCTACGTTTTAAACTCCAGTAAATGTTGTTAAACAACTCACTTAATTACTTCAAGGCTAATTACTAATTACCCTCCGCGATAATTATAATAATTACAAAATAACATAAAATAAATACAACATCTCCACAATACTGAAGATGTGTACATAGCTTACATCGTGAGGAAACCGACATGTTTGAGGATATACCAACCACCACAATATCCGAGGACATGTGTCTTCCGTGGAAGGACCTGGGCGCCCACCACGATGTATCTGCCCAAGAAAACTCCCCTAGCGGATTAATTCTGCGGGGGAGTCACGACCCTCAGTCATGAGGAATACGACTCAAGAGAGAGAGAGTACATAGCTTAATAATACATTAACGGCCATATTAAAGTATTATTAATTCAAGGCTTGTACACACTTAAGGGTGACATTAAAATTATGTCGTCGTCGTAATATTATTATTATAAAGGACAAAATTGTTATGTGTATGTACATATGTACATTTCCGTGAAAAGAATAGTACCTACCTTTTTTTTTAAATTGTGATCAGTTATTCTTTGGAAATTTGTAAAAAGTTAATAACAAAAAAGGCGTTCTTACATGGGACATGGTAGTTTTTATGCATTTAATGCCAAAGAGACGATCATCTATTTTAGCAACTGCCGATGCGGTCACTTCTTAGATTGGTGGCCATACAATGGTATGATTTTGGCAGTCGGTCGGTTGACACTTTATATTATAGGTCCCGAATGTTTGTCATAGTACGCCAGTCGTTAAGATAATAATGTCACAAGCTCTAAGCGCTACTTGAAAAGACTCAAAACATGACTACCACTCTCATAAAATAAGAAAAATTAATGAATGCATTTATTGTCAAAAAAACTATAGATATGTATATTACTAACATCTATGTATACTATGGTATATACATAGATGTTTTAAAATAATACTAATAGACATTTTACATTTAGAACGCTAGTTTTTACCTTGTTAGGTTTACAGACATAAGATAATTAATTTAATTAAAATAATCCGCAGCGCGTATGAAGCGCCCGTAGTTCAGTTAGCGGAGGCAATCGCATGCGATTATCAATGTTAAGCAAAGGTCGACGCGGTCAGTCTTTGGATGGGTGACCGAAAAGTGGCATTCCGTTTCCGTGGATCGTATGACACGTTAAGTTGTAGGTCTCGGCTGTTTGTCAAATACGGCAGTTAAGCCACGGCAGAGGCCCTTAGGGCGGCTTGATGAACTCTCGAAACTAGTTGACCACTCTCATTCGATAAGTAGAAGAAGAATATCTACCGCGTTTAAATTTTGCCACATCTTGTAATAACAATTTTATTACAGTCATTTTGCTGCCGTGACGTAAGAGCTTAAGCTATTCCACACTACCACTGCGTTGTAATCCTACCCATTGTGAATGCACCCTTATTTTATCAACCCCAGTTTTTTTTCGCTTCAGTTTTGTTTAACACAAACGATAAGTAATCTTATTGATTTAAAATAAGGTTCAATATTGATTGTTATTTTTGTGGCAGAGCATTGATTGCTATTGATAGTAAAATTTGAGTGGCTTAGGTAGAAGCTCATAGAAATTAGATCAATAATAATAATAAAGACAGACATTTTTATTTGTAGGTTTTTAAAAACATTTGCCTTATAAAGGCGTTTTTAGACTGATTTTACAAAAATGCAAAATAACATTTTTCGCGTGTGAATGTGTTCATTTTTTTTCCCGTTTAAATGGCTCTACCAATTTTGATTAAATCTGATATGGACGTAGCTTAGTAATTATCAAATAAAGTATAAAATAAACAAATACCAATTCCAATACACTATTTCATAAATTTAAATCTATTTTTTAAATCTATTTACATTGCGATTTAAATCCAAAATTCCTTTCTTCACTAATTTATAACTCCATGGTTGTCACCTGGGTGTCCGACCACCAATCGAGATTTATCTGTTTAATTGATACCCTCTAAACACGGTTTAAGTTAAAAGCGGCGCTTCCGAGCCCTGTGAAGCCGCCGACCGGTAGGAATTTACGAGGTAATGCGCTTATTTGATAACGTGAGCTACGGTTGAGTGGTAAGATAATGATGGAATAGTTGTCAAGCGTAAGTCTTGCTAGAAACATAAATCTATAAAAAGTTATTGCTTATTCATAGTTGTTCAAAGTTTTACAAATGTCATGTAGAGTTAAATTGTAAATGTAGTAACTTCAGAACACTTTTTTGTGTGTTAATACTTTTAATTATGGCTTCTATTTCTACATATTCTTAAAGGTTTTGACAGTACTAAAGGCATAAAACAAAAAAAAAAGGTAAAGGTAGGGATAATAGTTAAAAAACTTTATTGTTGACAAATGATTTAAAAAAAATAATGAATATATCAGGACTAAGACTAAGACATAGACGGATAAAAAACGTACGCCATTGCCATATGTACCTATATGTGTTCGTTTATTTACAAAAAACTAAAATTGCTACACACCAACCAAAAACAAAACACGTAAGATGCAAATCGTTTTGTTCCTCACAGTAAAAATAAAAACCCGAATCGATACCATTCTACAAAGTATTGAAGAGGACAGTTTTCGGAACACCTTCAAAGCCCTGCAGGAAGCCTAATAATTAAACCCGTTGAAGTGTACAATTTAGCGAAGAATAACCACTAACCACAGGCTTATGAGCTTTAAAAACTTCAATTCTTTATCAACTTTATGAGAGAGGAACATAGACTACTGAATGTGAGGAGACAGAAGCGTGAGATAGTGGCGCTTGAAGTGTTACCTACGGCTTTGAACTGTCAGATAATATGAAAGGTAGAGAATAAAAAGTAAAAGTCATTTGATGAAGCAAATGTAATAAACAGAATATCGATGTTTATGTCTCAAATGTTTAAATTCTTGACACGTATCTTCGGATTTGAACTGTCAAATAAAGTGGGAAGTCGAGATTAATATTGTAAAACTAGTTTTTTTTTTAGTTTATTTATTAAGTTAAAAAACGAAAAATTAAAGAAAGTAGTAGCAGAACTAACATTAAATACTGAACAGGTATATGATGACATAATATGACTTTAGTTTGAGAATAAAACAGATAGCACCGAGACTTTCATTAAAGAGAATTCCTATAATATATCATAATTTCATACATTTTCTTAAAATCAAGTCAACAACCAACAATATTAGTATACCGAAATAAGGAAAGAAATAAAAACATACTAGTCAAGCCTCAGAGAGGACGAGGCGGCCAACCGGGACGCGCGTGCTGACTCGTCCTCCTGATGATGGAAACCTCAGTTTTCCGAAACTTGTCGAGCTAATTTTCGACATAATTATTGACGTATGTAAGTGCTAGCCGGTTATTACAACTAAATTTAATCATGCCTTACGGTAACTATAATACAGTGACCTCAGAGAGGCGTTCTTAAGTCCTGCTCCAAAACCGTCACCCTTCTGTACCTATACTCATTGCCGATGTACGGAATAACGACAAATAAAATAACGCGATTACATTTGGTCGGCGCTTTAGATGTTCTCAAAGGAGGCCGATTTGTTTGCAATAAAGAGGTATTTAAGTCTTTATAGGTCCCCGCATATCGGCCTTATGTGAATTTATTCTTGAGGTTATTATTGCAATTCAATTATGCACAATGATCGGTCAGGTTTCTCGTTTTAAAGGGTACGGAAGGTAGGCAGTTAATTTACGCGGAGCGATTACGTTTCTATACGGTTGTAATTATGATTATTCTATGACTCTAATGATGGGAACTAATCAATGAATGTTTCCTTTACCTGATAAGGTAAGATCAGACTATCATATGAGAAAAGAATTGCAAATTATTAAAATAGAAATATATTTTATTTTATGAGTTATTTTGTCAAGTGCTAAGACCGCAATATGGATGTAGTCACTTTAAAAATATGTTTATTATTAGTTCGTCAATCAGTTTTTTTCTGATTCTGACAATACATTCTGGTTTAATTGATAACCCCCCTTTGTGAAGATGTCGGTTAAAAACAATAACGTATAATAGTAATGCAATTAAAAAAATGCAAAGAACGCTAAGACCGTTTTCCTATTCCAATACCTATTAAGGTCATAATATCTATAAATTCTAAGTATCGCTCTATATAAGGCTTACTTCACGCCTTTTTGAGGATAACTCGTTCTAATGTTAATTATTTTGAATTAATTAACTATTTTATGGGAATACTTAATTAGATTTCCTCTTTTTCTGGATTACATTTCAAACAGGTCATGGTAAAGTTGTACTTACATTAGTTCGATTAGATCTAGACCTCACCAGAACTCGATAACCACTTGGTCGATTTTAGTTCAAAATTACTTTCTTTTGTCTCTTTCTTATATAAAATATTGAATCCGGTGTTACTTTGTGGAAATTAGTTGTATACGATTGCCACTTTTCGGCGCTTCCGTGGGCAGATGACACGTTAAATTGAAGGTCACGGCTGATTGTCTAGTATGGCAGTCGTTAAGCCATGACAGAGGCCTTTGGGGCGGCTTGATAAACTCTTGACACCAGAGTTGGACACTCTCATTAGATAAGAAGAAGTCGTAGATGATAACTTTGGCCACTGTGGAACACCACTATTTTCTTCCTCTTTGAGTCGTATTTCCTCATGACTGGGGGTCGTGACTCCTCTGCAGAATTAAATTCGTTTTTCTAACATTCATAGTTTTGGAATTAATCAACCAATCATACGCTGATTCCGGTTAATAAATAAGACAGTTATTTTTAGTTCTATATTTTACAATTATTTCAAGGTACCTAACTGATTTATTTTATCTTTATAGCGACTCTGTCAGTTAATATCCCGATCTTTGCTCTCACAATAATATAAAAATAAAAATTATAATTTCTAAACTACTACAACATTCATAGAATAATTAAAAGACAGACCAGATAGACCACTCTAATCTTAAGAAAGAGACGCAAAACCAACACTGTCATACGAAAGACAGAGAGGCCAATACCAATAAGAGATGCAAATAGCAGTGACAAAAGCAACGACATCACTCCTAGCAGACGCCTCAATAAGGTAAAATATATAGGTATATATGAATGTATATATTTCAGGACATATCACACAGCGCCATTTAGCCCCATACTAAGCTTGCGCTTGTATCATGGGTACTAGATAACGGATATAATACATTTATACTTTTCTTTTGTAAATACTTATTATACATACAAATGACGAGACCCAACACAAGTAATTATTACAAATTTTAATATGCATAATTAAAAACTACGTAATAAGCACGTAAGCGTAATATTTAATACAGAAAAAAAGACTGTAAATCTTTGCATCGGAAATTATAGGTATGGTACTCCTAATTCACTCATTGAATAATTCCATTTCTTACCCGTGATTAAATTTATTTATTTTTAATTATTTCTTAGTAAATTTAGACATGTATGCTTCACTGTCGCTAAAGGCAATGTAATGGTCGTATACTTCGTGTAATGAATAAAAATGAATGAAAGCTTTTTATTTTGTACTCATCAGAAACAACAAGTTATTAGATGATGAGTCTTTTGTTTCTTTGAAATTTTTTTGTCATATATTATTCCCCTCGCACTATAATACAGCGATCTTCAAAGCGTGAGTGAATCGGTTCTTATCGGGTAAGCACGCTCCATCTTAGGCTATAGCCTTTGCTTGCTATCAGGTAAACTATGGCCAAGTGCAAATACGTAAAAGTTAAAAAAAATGAGGTGTCCCTGGTTACTATTGTCTATACCAGTGACAAAACAAATGAGTGTTTTAACGCTATCAGCGGCTCGCTCTCATCTCGCCGCCAGTAGCTTTTAGATAGACTATCGACGTGATAATAGCAGTAACTCAACTTGATATGTTTTGTAAGTTATACGGTAGCTTATCTTTTGTTGACGCGTTTGTAAGGAAAAGGAGTATGGGTATGTATAATTGTAATTTGCTTTTTTTTGTTCAGTTGCCCTAGTTTTGCGTAATAATAAGGAATCTTTATGCTAGAATAGTAATATCATAAGTATAAATAAGCAGAAACGAGATGTGTAAACTATGAATTTGTAATTTAAATGTAAATATTTAATTAATATACGTACCTACCTATTAAGTAATAAAATATACAATTATTGGTATTTGTAATAGTTTTGACGACAGTTTTCTTGGTAAGTCCATTATTAATGATAAGTCTATTATTATTAAGTCTATTATTGTTACTGTAACTAAGAAAGCGAAATTGTTGAATTACATTGAATTGATTAGGCAAGTCAAGCGTGAGCCTATCTCATGTAAAAAAAAAGATGAATAGCAAACCGTTTCCGAATCACCTTGGTTTGGTTCATTTTCAAATCGAATTGACTTACTGGTTTTGATTATATGTATGGTCGACGGCTTCTAGATAGAGCTTTATAAATCTTTATTGGTTTTGTATTGTTTATAATAATAGGACGAAGAGGCGTGTGGATAATGATCCCGTATTTTGATGCCAACGCGGAGCCGGTGACATTCTTTAGGAAATAATGTAGGTATATGTATGTATATTTTAGATTTGATGATAACTTGGAGATTTCTAGTAGGTACTTTTTGTTCCGCTGCGACTCATTTTCGACAGCTTCAGATATACTATACGATAACTTATCGATTCACTTTCAGCTTGACAAAGTGAACCGATTGAATAACAATAAACGTGGGTAACAGAAAAGTTTTTAAAATATGTATTAATTTAACTATCTTTAGAAGTACTTCCATTTGGAGTTATTAATGTTATTTGCTCAATGTAAATTGTCATGTAAGGCATGAACTATACAATAAGATCATATCATATAGCAAACCAAAAGCATTAACAAAGAAAGCATCAATTGATTTTTTTTAATTTAAAATGGGTTTTCATTCAATGTTATGCCATAAGTTTATTGCAAAATAAACGATTTTTATTATTTTATTAATTTTAGTACTTTCGAGATAAACAGCAAAATCTGAAAAGATAATCTTGTCCATTTAATTCATTCACGCACACATTCATATTGTTCTGTACTACTATTCATATACCACACACTAAAACATCACAATAACAACTTTGTTTACACTCAAATAACAAATCTGTCTAAGGAATTTAAATTTTATCACGTTATTAATAAGAGTCAAACATTTATAACTTATGTGTAAGTATAATGTTTTGTACATTTTCGAGATGTTTCCGAAAAGTGATTGAATATATTATTAGTTAATGTTTAAGGATATTTGAAGATTGCTTCGTTATTTCAAGAAACTGGTGCTAATAAAACGTTCTAAGAATTGTCTAATGTGTAGGTTTATAAGGGAAAATGTGGTTTCTAACGCCTGCACCATATTAAACAGTAAAAGTTCAAATATTTGTGCTTTTTATTTGTTTCAAAAATGTGAGACCAGAATAGACAGCTTTTGAATATTATTGGATGCTTTTTGTTTTATGTTTTTATTTTACTCTATTATTTATTTTGGCAGAATTTTATCGTATAAACTTGAAACTTGACAACAATTTAATTGATTTAAAAAAAATGCCGGACAAAACTATATCCATTTTGAACATACACTTTCAATCTAATGCATTACATAACTTCTAGAAGTAAGCAATGTAAATCATGCAACTGTTCCAATTTCAAGCGATTTCAACTATGAACTTCAAGAAATTTGAAACCTCCAATCAGCTATCAGCATAAACAACTCATCAATATGATCATTGGACCACCAACGTTACAAACCCACTCCGAATTTCCCATCACTTTAGTATTACACTTTACACGGAATGTCACTTGGACTTGAAACTTTTATAAGGCTTTTAAAACCTTACTGAAAAACTCGAAACAACCAGTTTTTTGTCTCCCGCGCACTTTGACAGCTTTGAATACGAGTGAAAAAGACAGGAAGCTGGCTCGTTCAATCAGGTTTTTGGGTAAGATATCTTTAATGTTTTTAATGCAGTATTATCTTAACTGGATTATTGCTACCGGTCTTAGTTGATGCGTTTCGTCAGATAATTGTAGATTAAGGCTTTTTGTGCGTTTTGTTTTGTGGAGGCGGCGCGTTTTGTTCTTGCTTTATGGGTTGACGTATTATTATAGGTAATATGGTAATGATTTGGTGCTTTTAGATTGTATTGGAGTAACCGGGCGACTAAGGCTTGGCTGATTGAGATTTAGGTGATATTTGTATCACCTAAATGGCTGTAGTCATACAAATATAGATTTAACGATCGTTGATAATCAATGATCATGCGTTGGCCGTTTTGTGAGAGTCTGTAGGTTCGTAAATATAAAGTTTTGACTACGAGTGCAAGATGGTTCGCATCTACGTCTGTAGTTTGTTAGTTTGTAGGTCGATAGCAATTAGCTTAGGTATGGATTTTGCTAGAATAGTCTAGTCTAGTGCCACAAGCAGCCGTAGAATGGCACCCTGCCTGATTCCCCGTTCCGCACGCACTATAATCCAGAGATCTTTAAAGCAAGAGTGAATCGGTTCTTATCGGGTAAGCACGCTCCATCTTAGGCCATAGCCTTCGCTTACCATCTGGCAAACTGCAACTGCGGCAAAGTGAAAATCTGTTTAAGTTAAAAAAAACATCGTAGAGCAATGCTACGTATCATATACTATGCTACGACATTTTTCAGATTTGTATATAATAGGGTAGTTTATCATCCAAAGAATCTTAAATATTCTTTGAAGGATAATATTTTCTCCAATAACAAACCAATGATAACAAATGGCTACTTTTATAAATAAAGTACATGGTCGCTAGTATCAAATTGACACGTCATTGTCTCATCCTTAGAGTACCTATTTAAACTGTTCATATTGTAAACAAACTATCTAACCTAAACCTAGGCAGAAAATAATAAGCACGAAAAAAAAACCATGAAACTTTCCCCATCTTCGTGCTAAGCATCCCACAGGATCCACAGAGCAAACAAAGCGCAGACATCAATCACAGCCTCCCGCCCCCGATCGCTAACTCCATTTGTCACTTAGGGCGGCGCCCTAGCCCGCCCGCCCTAGCCGCCCAACTATTCTGTCCAACATACAGTCACGGCTCTGACGGTGTTATTCAAATGTAACGACACTTTCGAGGAAAGGACAAGGTACAGATCACCGATGTTTTGGACAGTGTGGTGTATTCCTTAAATTTTTTAAACAAATAAATTGATTAAAACAACCAAAGGTGCAATGAGACAATGTCTTGAGTTTTGAAATTCAGAATTCAGCGTGTCAAAGTGACTGTAATTTTTACTCTACATGTTTTTTCATTAGAATTACGTTGTATACAAAGCCCATTAAAATCCGAAGTATCTCAGTTCTTTATTTCTATATCTATTACAAATCTCGATCGACAAATATTATATGATAAATCTTTATGATATCTTTCGTATTTCAGTAGAAAAATACCAAATAAACGCAACTAAAGTATGCGTGAAATGTAAAATTGACGTTTTCACGAGTGACGAGTCAAGGTGTGAGGGAGGGATACAAATACAATAAAAATAAAGGAAGGAATAACTGAAAATACAGAAATGGTAAACGAGAGACCCCTTGGTACTTCCTTATTACTATTTCTTTTATTTGTTTGGACCTATGTATATTTCGAAAAAGTGCATAGAGTAAGAAATAAAACTATTCTCTACACAAACTAAATACAAACTGTACCTACTGTCGACCTCATTACTTATGTATGTAACTAATTAGTATCTAGTGGTTTTTTACATCAATTGTAACGGCCCAATCAGTGAGCAGATGTATCGCGTGATACTTGTTGTGAATATTGACCTATTATAAAAAGATAATAATCTCTCTATTTATCATAATCGCGAAAGATCTGGGGCGCCCACCAGCAGGGATTTGTCTAAGAGAACTCCCCTCAATCCTTTAGGAGAGTCACGAACCTCAGTTATGAGAAATGCGCCTCATGGAGGAGGAGGAATTGCCAAATGTGAGTCAAAACTTTTGTATAATAATAAGGCGTTTGCTTGGTGTAATGTTTCGTGAAAATAAGAGGGATACCTCACACGGACTCTCCGTGTAATAAAGAGATATCTTCACTCCAGATATGTGACGAAAATATTTTTGAAGAGCGTGAATTTATCATATTGGGTTCGCTTGGGAACACAAAACAAAACTTTTTCATTTTATCTTGCCATTTTATTTTCAGCTCGGTTAAAAAACAGAAACGAATAACAGTAATAGTTTGTAAAATATATTGAATAAATACTTACATATTTTTAAGTAATGATTTCAAATTTCAATGAAAGCAAAGCCAACGAAAGCAATGTTTCAACGTGACAAAAACTATACCATTACAAACGGAAATATTTCGTACCTATAATTCTTATTTCTGCTTTACACAAGGAACTAAATAAACATAAAGCCTTACCTTATAATATTGCATACACTGACAGCTTACAGTTTTACATCTCTTTATCAAAAGGAGCTTATTACTGCTGTCAAAATGACAGTTATTTACCGATACAAGAGTTAAGTATTATGTAGCTGTCAGTGTTCGATTAAGGTTATTTGGTTGCAACCAGTTTTGGTTGTCCTACTTGGGTTGAAAGACCACCAGAAGTGTAAAGAAAATTGCTGTAGGTAAATAATTTACAGGTTTTTGGTGAAATAGAGGTACAATGTTTTTGATATCAAAACTCATATTTGAATTAAAAACCTAACCTGAAATAAAATACATTATGTTCTGAATAACCCGCCCCGGATCGCTCCCGACGCAAAGATACGTATTTGAATTGAATGACATTTCTGTCGACTGGTATACAATTATTTGAAATTTCGTTTCAATAAATCTTAGTTACATCTAGACTCGATTAGTGATAGACATGTTGCTAAAAATAATAAAAAATGGCGCCTTGAGAAAACAAAAGCATACAAAGTAAACCAAAAAATATTAGTAGGAATAGAATAAGCACTAACTCTCTTATTATCTTAATAGGCTAAAGTAATAGTGATCTAAATAAACTTTATACAAATGAACACCATCTCTTTTAATAACATAACTTTAAGATATTGGTCTACATAAAAAAGTTAACTACTATAAACTACAATACAGCACACACATGGTAAATAAAATCAACATCAAAATCGTCCTATATTTCGGCCACTTTTTTCCATAGATAAATTTATTCTAGCAAGCGATTATTTATAACAAAGAGGCACTATTTATATGAAAATCATGACGTGTAGGCAGAGCTATAAACGTCAGAACATCACCTCAGAAGCTACCGTGATATATGGCGGATAGGTCAGCCCATCCATTCATTTTATTAGAGATGGGTAAAACAATGACGAGTGAATTGTTCGAATCGTTGTGGATTCAAATATAGCTAAATGTTACAATTAATTGTACGAACTCTTATTTCTATAAGGATTATTTTTACGAGGTTGTTTCTATAAGGATTTGGAATTAGGTTAACAAATCTTTCAGTAATGTTTTGCTTCAGACTGAATATTTTCCAGTACTTTCAAGCTAAAGTATGTCAAAAATAAATAAATATCAGTATGTCTTTAACCAAACCTGAGATGAAGCACACTCATAACAATATTATAAAAAAAACTCTTAGTACATTTTCACTCGATCAAACAACGATTTATTCGAATATTTAGACGCTAGCTTTTGTTTCTCTATTCGTAATACATGCATACGCAACCTCATTTCATTAGCATGAAAAAATCGTAACCGCCACGTTTTCGCGTCGATATGACGAGACTGACACGACCCTATGGTTTCTTTTTTACTACGAATAATTTATGGGTTCGGTTGAAATGACGTAGGACATATGAGCGGCATTTGTTTTGTAAATGTAAGAGAGATATCGATGGATGTATGTAAATGACAGAGGTATGTAAATAGGTGGCTGATTTCAATTTGTTTGCATCTGTAAGTTGCGAGTTCGGGTGAAGGTGCCTTTGCCTTTTGGAACTTTAATTTATGGTGTTTTGCAGAGTTTTAGACTGTCATGTATTATGTTTAAAGAGTTAGGACTTGTATCTCTAGCTATATAGAACGATTGATAAACCATTCAAAGTTATTCAATTCTTAAACACAACATTAATGAAATGGAGCACAACAAGAAGACGAATAGTTTTTTTAATATATTGTTAGTGTCTTTCAAAAAACCAACATCATCTTGAAAGCTGTAGCGGCAGACCCGCATGCGCCTGTACTGAGACATTTCGTGCGGACTATGATCCCGCAAGGAATGCCTCCTAAGTACATGACGTATTAAATAATGTTGTTAATTATACTAACCCTAGCTTTTAAGAATACTTAGTTATAAGTAACTAACAAAATATGGATCAATCAAACAATTGTAGTCAGATGTTTAAACAAACATTGGTTGCAACATCAGATCACGTTCAGCTTCGCCAGCGTCCTACATTCCGCGGCAGATGAGGTGCTGATTCGCCAGTAATATTTGTATATAAGATAAAGATTGTTAGAAATAAAGGTGGTTACGATTGAGAGTTCACGGTTGATTATTACAAGAGAAAGTATTGTTTCAATTCATATCCCACAGTCCCAGTAGATTTATAAGTAGTAGTTGCTAGTAAAAGTTCTGCTACTAGTCAGTTAGAGGTAGTCAGGAGTGTCAGTACCAGAGCAGCAGAGAGTCGTCGTGGTAGCCACATCATCATTATAGGGATAGGTTGGTTGTAGGTAGGAATACAGCTGGCAGGTCCCTATAATTTCGCTGTACGGGCTAAGCTCCGTACACATAAATAAATAATTAAAAAAAATAAAATAAAAAAAAAAACCTTATTTTTTATCATATTTGTACATTCTACCACAAATTGCCCACCATATTTAAACAGCCCGTAATAAAAATCAAAACAAACCACGTCTCAAAACACCCCAAAACCGATAAAATTCTCAAACTTTTCTGTCATTCTTTGCTCAAACGTAAACAGAGTTCTAAACTAAATAACACCATGAAGCATTTCTATACAAACGTAACACATAAAAACGAACTACACGTAAAAGCGTTATTTTGGCACCCCCCTTAATAATAGGTGATTTGCCCCCCTTTCCCTCACATAGAGGTAGGGGGACTTCTAGCCAGTATTAGAAGACCCTTAGATTGGTAAGAATGAAATGTAGAGAGAAAACTGTTTGTTTAGATAGATAGGTAGGTATATCTATGCTTCATGTAGGGTGTTGATATTGTACCAGTAAGGGAATCGATCGAGAGAACGAAAATAGTTTAGGTCCCAAAGAAGGCAGTTGTCAATTAGAAGTGATGTGACAGGATTAAATTAGAAGCATATTAAATTGTGATTGGTAGTGTGGAAATGTAATAAAGCAATGCACAGGCATGCAAATATCGTTATCATAAGTATGTAATAACGAACCTAAAGAGCGGCGTTTGACCAAAAGATATCAATGTCGATGCATCGTAAAGAAAGTACATGCTTCTTTGCTTATGTTTCTGCAAACTTCCGCTAAAAAACTTCACTACATCAGTCACAGATCTCGATAATTTATTTCGAAACAAAAAAAAAAATTCCAACCATACATACCTGATATATTGGTGATAGTTCAACCATTTCTGGTGACTCCCCTAGATGCGTGCCTAGCCCCCATCTCGCAGGTCTCTACCTAATGCCACTTATGTCTGCCCTTTTATTGTCACACGCTTCTTCAAGGAAGCCGAATTTTCCTTTTTTTAGAATACGGCTTTATGGACTCTAAAAGTAGAAATAAACTGAAGTGCGAGGCGTAAAGTGCGTAGCTTGACTGCAGTTTTATTTTTGTTTTTATATCGTTTTAGGTAGCCTAGATAAGTAAACCTACTATAGTCTATCAGCTTTATAGGTCGTATTGTTGTAATGGTTATGCCTAATGTTGTAAAAGTTAGTGTTTATCTAGGTAAGTACTTGTATGTAGCTTGTAGTCTGAACAACTGAACAAGTCATAGGTTTTTATTGTATAGCTTAGCCCGATAGAGGTTTTATGTAAGGCATGTACGAGTATGTCTTGTTTTTGGATTAGGTTGAATAAAATTACTTAGGTACTTTGTACGTAATAAGCAATGTTGTATTTTTCTATCAACTTGATTAGTACCCATATCTTTATACGTATTAGAAGGCTATATAATGCGTATAAAACAGTCCCCAACATTTCGTTAACAGCGTAGCAGTATATAAATGAAGTAAGTGCATACAGTAGTACTACTACGACAAAATCAGTTACTTAATTCTTACAAAACTTATTTTAACCACATTTTTATTCAACTCGCAGCTGAACAAAGTTACTAGACAATAAATATTGAAGTCTGCCGACCCTGTTGACATTTAGCACCTCCACAAATCAGCCCCATTAAGTTATAGTGTCGAAATACTTTCAGAACTATTCCCACGTCCAAACTTAGCCCAAGTTAAGTTACAACTTGGCACAATAAACTCGGTAACCGCAAAGTATTTAATAGACACATCAGAGCTCGCCGAAGTCAATAAAAATCTGAGTCATTACGAACTTCTGAAAAATTATTGGCATTTTTCGCTCCGAATTTCGTTGTTTTATACTTTAATGGTTACCGGAGGTCGTTTGAATAAATTCTGTGTTAGTTTATGGGTTCCTGTCTCGGAGTGGGGTAGAAGTGTCGTTTTCTCGATTTTCGCGCCAATTTTTGGTCACAAAATGGCCGCCGTGGAAGGCGTCACGCACCGCCAGTCACGCAAGGGACGCGTAGTTTTTCTGAATTATTTATAGGGTATCGACAAGTATGCTCAATGACATCCAATAAAAATGTTTGTGACTCTGTATAGTTTGCTCTTTTTTGGTCTATGAGTCAGATATTTATGAGTAAGAGGCGGCCGTAAATTTTCTTCGCAGTAATATTTAACTTTGTCGTTATATGCAAACAAGTTTCAAGACCATTACATATTTTCCATGTAAGAACGAAACAATGCACGTTTTTAAATCGTTTCTTCTGAGAAAGAAATCTATTAACCCAAAATTTATTTATTCTTCTGTTTATAATATTTTTGTCGATCAACCAACTAGCAATTTATATACCATTTATTATTAAATACTAAGTTAGCAAGCCAATCTTAGTGCTAAGACAAAACTGATCAAAATGTATGATGAAATTTCTAGCCATATGTATATTGTGTAGCCATAATATTGTGTTCCATACGTCCAATGGTTTGTGCATTAGAATCCATCGAGCAAGGTGGTTGGTATTCCCACGGGCAGGGTGTGAGCAAATATTTGCGAGTGGGATCAAATGTGGTGCCACTTCTCTATTAACTGGATGAGAGATACTTTGGGAACTCGATTCGGTTTTCGATATTCGATGATATTGGACTGTATCTTATATGAGAAGAGGCGATAAGTTTATGATATTATCTTGTATTATCATATTTATAATCAGTTAAAGCCTTTTCAGTAACACAATTCTTGGAAGACAATAATGGCTTATCGCATGTGCGAACTGAACCGATTTTGCTTAGTTTTCATTAATAAAAATGTACATAGGTACATCATAGATTTGCTTTTGAGCGTTTTTTGTTTTAAATAAAAGAAATTGAAAGCAATTAAGTACGAATTACAAACAAGAACTTTTTAAATTGTTTGCGAGGAGACAGAAAAGCAAATTCAGAGTTTTAGGTCTCTGATATTCAGAAAGTTGGTTGTAATTATGGAAGAAACAAACAGTTTCGATTCCAATATTGCAATTTTCATCTGTCTTTCTAAAACCAATAGTACTCTAATCTATTTACCTCCCTATATTTGCAAGCGGCCCTCGGTTACTTTGAAAAACGGGCGCACAGCATTGATTGCAAAGTGTCAAGTGATATGTTGTCAAACGTTGGTCAATATTGTCACATCGCACTTAGCATTGTTTGATCCGGTCACTTCGCAGGCTCAATTACAGATGTCAGTAGATGTATCAAATATGTGATGGTTTTCTTTTTTATGCCATATAATTGAACAGGTGGAATTCGGATAGGTGGAAGGTTACAGAGGAAATCTATTTGAGCGCCTCCACGCTATATAATTTTAGTTACTTTTTATGAACGTTAAGCTAGGTAGGAGTTCCCAGTGGTAGTTTATAAAGTCTTAATACTAAAGCGTTCTCAATAATAATGCGAAGACGTTCATATTTTGGTCTAACAAGTACTGTAAGCTATATTTTTAATGTGTAATCTAGAATGTAGATTCTATTCGTTGCAATAACTTTTCATCACGGAATGACATATCATCCCCAAAAGTAAGTTTTAAAATGTTAATTGTGTCAATAAATGATTTTATTATTAAAAAAAAAAAAGTTGTTAGTCACAATGTACAAAAACCATTTTTAATAGGTCGCTTTTTACCAGATAAAGTTAACAGTCATCCAGTATATGCACATTACTTGTACTAGTAAGTAAAACTTAGGCTTTAACCTAACTTACAGAGAGTTTAAACAGTTTAACTTGGCTTAACCACTTCATACCTAGAATGTGGAGCAAACAGCCGGAAATATTTTGTTAGTTGCTTTACGTAATTAGTTTTAGCGCCCGGCTCTCGTCAAACTGGAATGATCTTTATGATCATTGAAGTTAGGTTTTTGTTTATAAGGCAAGTATTTCGATGCGTGATTGAAAAGTGACAGTTACACAAATGGAAAGGAGTCACATATTACAAGATACAATAATAGGTATATCATACTAAAACTCTCGTTTAAAGCGGAAGTCGAATCTACAAAATTATGCTAAGATTATGAAACAATAATAATCTTATAGCTAGGATGCTGTAGCTAAAAGAAGTTCAAATTTAAGTTTTCATTTTCCTGCATTCAAATAACTGCATCAACTAATCTTGAACTTAAAAGACCATTTCAATGCTTCAATAACTCAATATATTTTTTAAATCTAATCATCATTAGCCCGTACTAAAGATCAAAGCGATAATTGCGACCATCTTAATTAAACTACGGGATCTTCTATGTAAGTATATAAAAGCTGCAACAACTAAACTGTCTCAAATGAGTTCCTGCGTGTATGTGCTAAATGGTAGAGTAAATAGTAAACGTGTAAGTTGGTTCTTGTTTGCGGCTTGAGTTAGATCTCAAGTTCAGAGCTTATAGTAAGTACTAAACTGTTCAGGAAATTAGCGGCGGAAAGCTTTTATAACGAAGCTTTTTTGAGCTTTTTCTTAACATATTCTAGGCTGCATTTCAATGTAGTTATAAGTGCTGAATTTGCACCAAGTCGTAAAATAACTCCATGTGGGAGTGGATATCTCTGGTGTCAAAAGTTTTCAAACCGCCTCAGGGGCTCCGGACACGGCTTACCCATGTAAGTTCTGACTATGGCTAATGATCGAGATCAACAATTTAACATGTCATGTGATCACTTTTTCTTACCCATCCAATACACAAAAACAACACCTAAAACATTTATACTTTGTAAAACCTAACACCTAAAGTTCAACTAATCTAACAACTACTAAACGGCATTAGTAGATACAACACAATCTGACATTAGAATGATATCACGGCAAGCTATCAGTTACGTGAAGCCTTAATATTAATCGACCACTGAGGGTCTATAGGGTTGGCTAATCCTTGCTAATAGAACTAGTTACATAGATCGTACATTTTTTTTATTTTATTTTTACACGGATTGGCCAACGTTTGAGTACAACCTGCCTAATGTTAAGCACCACTGTAGTCTAAGAAGTTGCACGTTTTCCTAGAAGAAACCTATTTACTCTGGATTTGTAGACCTCTGGGTTATACTTGTGAAATGGAAAGATAATAAAAATAGTCGATAACATTCATTTAAAACATGTCTAAGAATAACAGCAACAGAAAATTGTAGGTCTCGGCTGATTGCCTAGTACGGCAGTCGTTAAGCCATATCAGAGGCCCTTAGGGCGGCTTGATAAACTCTTAACAACAGAGTTGACCACTCTCATTCGATAAGAAGAAGAACAACAACAGTATAAACAAACCAATACCGTTGTAAAAGTGAGTGCAGCTTACATTAAGCACAATCAAGTTGTATGCATATAAAGTCCGTAACAAGTAAATTTTTCGGCACTCAATAATTAAACTTTAATCTCGGATATAAAACCGATCATAAAGCCTCCGACAGACGGCGCCACAGTGTAATTACAGACGTTAGTAGGTTAGCCTTTCTGACTAAACCCTTTGCCACAGAATTAAGAAGAACAGAGACCAAAGTTACAACCTACTTTATAAAAAATAAATGATAAGGCGTGTTAACTTTTTTGCTTTAGATAAAGCGTAGGTTAGCAAATATTATGTGTACATATATAATGAGTGTAGTTAATTAGTTTTTTTTTATGACATGTTTATCACGAACAGTACAAAAGGAAAGCTTGAAGCGAAGCGAGGAACGGAAAGGCCTAAAAAGGCATACACGGACCAAATAAGAGAAAATTTACAAGTCACTACCATTGATTGAGATAACGAAAAAAATATTATTAATAAATAAAATATAATATTAGTTTAGCCATTAAATATACGTTGTTTTTGTTCTGATTAGTCGAAAGGAATAAGTAGTGTTGTTTGAAGTTTAAACTTGGCTTGTATAATCTGTGCTTATTGACTAACAGAGCCTTTCAAAAAGGATTACAATTTACACTTCAAGAACGTTGAACAACTTGAATAAAACCTTTTTTGGTAATTGAATAAAACCTTTATTGTTAGGACGTATTGTTAAACGATTTGCACAATGGCGAATTTAAGTTCCTTGTTTGAAGGGTTTTAAAATTAAGTGGTCATAGACAAAACAAGAATTTTAAGAATAGCAATTTCTATTTTGTGGTTTAATAATTTATTCAATTTTACGAAAAATGCAGCAAATAAAACAAAGCAAGCTTTCAGCTTCTAACATAGTTTTTCGAAAGTTCTGTTGTTATAACCATGCGTTATTATCTTTTTTAAGTACTCGTAAGTATGCGATATTTTTTTCTCGATATTAGTTCGCCATCTTGACAAATAGCGGCAAAGTAGAAGATTGTACAAATTCACAGATAAGCAAAACCATCCTCTAGTTCAAACCTTCGCCTGTTTTCGAAGTAAACCTTCTTTGCTGAACAAAGGGTTGAATTGATGCGTAGATGCTCCTTTGTTTGTCCCAATCAAGTGCCTACTTTTGCTTGACTGACGATAAAGGATTCCTCTGAATCCTCAGGTAGGTATAGGTGGTATTTAGAGCGAAATTGAAGAGATATATAGGTATGTGTTTAGCTAGAAATGTAACTACACTTGACCGACATCGCTAACTGAGAAGAACGAAATAATTTACACACATCCAAAGAGCAGTATTTTGAAAGTAGTGTTTACGGATTCCGTCCGTGCAATGCACGTTCAAAACTTTATCTAAAACAAAATACAAAAATACAAAAATATTTATTGACATAATAAAACAGGTAACAATAAATTTCGTGAAACTTCTGGCCTTGTGCTAGTCGTGAGACTGTGTTACAAGGCCAGTGTCTTCTCCCAATTGTGAGGCTTATATAATATTACGTCTTGTATAAGGTAGGTACTAAATATTACGATGAGAATGTAAATAATTAAAGGTACGTTACAATATAGTTATCTTAATTTGCTAACTACCCTAATTTAGGAAAAAAATGTTCATAAACAAGATGTTGCTGACAAAAACACGTAAGAAATGATTCTGTAAAATTAGGAATGTTGAAATGTATGTACCTACCAATATTGTTACTTGAATCAGTAAATGAACTTGTACGATAGGTTGTTTGACTATAAATAAGTTTTTTTTTACGTAAGCTGCTTATTTGAGATTTACAAAACGGTTTCCTTAAAACTAACCATTACTTAAATTGTCTAACGTTATTAACATATAACAATCAAAACACATTTACGTAAGTAATTAGTAGTAGGAAGGTAGATGTAGTAAATGTGCAGATTTCACACGTAGGTGCGTAAATTTTCAAACAACATCACATCATCGACTTCCCCGTTCTTCAATTAGCTTCACCGATATACTTCATCGAACGATATCAATCGCTTGTCCCCAACCACACCAGCACTTTGCCACAACCCTATCCAAGACTCCGCTAGCCTTCTCGACAAGATTTTATCACCCCTGCTTAATAGACAATCCTGCAGAACCCACCGAAGCCGACGCCTCAATGGTTTCCAAAGGACATCACCTTTTGATCAATAACTGTATATAAATTACTGAGCATATGCCCTTTCCTGCTCCGCTGAACACGAGCGTCGCCGGCCCCTTTGTGTTTGTACATGTATTTATTTATCTCGTGTGAAACTTCCATCTTTTGCGTAAGGATGTCGAAGGAAGCCTTTGAAAGTTGATTACTCGATGGAGTAACAGAATGCTATTGTTTTGTCGGTTCGATTGTTTTTTGGCAAGTTTTGGAGTGAATTTTGTTTCTGTTAAAGTGTTTCGTCTTTCATATTCTCTGGCAAAGGCAGCTTTAGAATGGCCAGTGCTTCTTCATCTAATCTAACGAGGCATGGCAACAACCGAAACAAGATCGTCAGTGATATTAGGCTATAGTATCAACAATGTTAGAGGTTTTTAGGGCGGCTTGATTAACTCTCGACACCAGAGTTGGCCACTCTCATTCGATAAGAAAAAGAAAGGGCTGTTTGAAAACTCTATACATCAGAGTTCATTCTCATACGAACTTACCCAGTATAAAAACCTGCAAACGACATAAAAAATCCGCTACTTTACAAATCGCAGCTGCCTCAAATAGAAAAGGCCGCACAATCCTTCTTAAAGCAAATTAAACGCTTCACAAACTCTGGGCAAAGATTAACCGAACACAATTAAGGTTCTTCCAAAATAGACTTGTAAAAACGATCTCAGAATACTCCCCCGCGTCGAATCTATTGTGGAAACTCAAGATGTTTGCCAAACGGTTGCAAAGAGGTTCTTCTGATAATCTTTATGAATAAAAAAATGAACCCTCAAGTGGCATGGAAGATTTTACGGTCGTCCGTATGTTATTAGCCTGGTTTTTGGTATTGATACGTCATTTATAATGGCAGGGTGTGGGAGGAGATTTGGAACACAAATATGGTTTGTTGTTTGTTCGATGAATATTTGTGATGGACTGTTGATAGATGTTATTGTATCCTTGTTTGGATGTTCAAATTAATGACTTGTAGTTTGATTCTGATTTAATTTCTCATAGATGTAATACCTAGAGAGATTTAAAATGGCCAAAATCTGTAAACTTAAAGAGCTTATTTAACACTAGCTGTGCCTGCGACTTCGTCCGCGTGGAAAAGTTATTTTGGGCATTAATTCTTTCATTATCTTGAACCTTTTTCGCAGCGCACGCAACGGAAGCCCTCAAAAATGATTAATTTTCCCCGTTTTTTCCACATTTTCCATTGTTTCTTCGCTCCTATTAGTTGCAGCGTGATGTTATATAGCCTAAAGCCTTCCTCGATAACTAGGCTATCCAACACAAAAAGAATTTTTCAATTCGCACCAGTAGTTCCTGAGATTAGCGCGTTCAAACAAACAAACTCTTCAGCTTTATAATATTAGTATAGATTAGGAACAGCATGTTTTTCCTTACTTTACTATGATTTTATTTGAAATCTATTCTATCTGTGTAGAACTTACCTAAACCCTGTTTGGCATAATCTTAGAACTAATAGGATTTCAAGCAGTTTTGCAAGTACCAAATAAATTGTACGTGCTTTCAAATTATCGAAAAACAAGATGACATTGGACTTGATTTGGATTGATTAAATTTCCTAAATAACCTTCTCACGTCTTAACTGTTAGACACAGAAATTTTGGCAGAGAATTCCATAGTTCAAGGTATAGTGGCATCTGGCAAAATTACCTCGTCTTTTTATACAAAATCAGCAAACAAACCTCCATTAACACCAATTAAGCCAGACTCATCAAAAGATCAAGAATAAAACGAACAGAGGGTTATCAAGATTTTATTTGCCCCGGATAAAAAGCGCCTAATAAAATTATTGGACGCTTTTTGCGACCGTTAAAGAGTTGGATATGTCATTATAATTGACGACACGCCAATTCATAAGAGCCGTTAACGTGACCATAAAAGTGGCGCAACCTCACTAAAGCTAAGGGGCTGTAAATAAAGTAGATTGGGGCCAATATATCCTACTTGATTTAAAACCCGCTCAACAGTTAGTTTGTTTTATTCAATTTTTATGACCAATGGCACTAGAAAATGTAAATAAAGCGAATAAAATTTATGCGCTCTTCATTTTGGTTATTCATTTGAATCGATAAAGTTAATTAATTGTGTTGATTTTCAGACGGATTATGCGATGCGGTGTCGTAAATTAGACGCTCATTTGGAATTGTGGTTGTTTCTTTGCCTGAATAAAAGCGGGTGTTAATCTACGTACCTATTTTATGGTTGGATGCAATAAATATTTCGTCTATTTGGGAATGTAAATTCTATAAAAATAAAACGAAACAATTAATCGATATACCTACTCTCCTAATAATATTAGTTTCCACGGAAGAACCCTGGCTACTGAAACACAGGGAATCCTACAGCAGTAGTCAGGACACACAGTGTTAATATTATGTGTAGCCTAAATTAAATTGTATTAATGTAAATTGTTAATAGCAACATTGTATGACATACTGTAACATAATTAGAAATCCAATTAAGTACGTAGTTATTTTATAACAGTATGTCGTTTGTACTAACAATATGCTATTTAATTATACTAGATATGTATTTAGATATTTATTTTCAGTAATATAGTTAGAGTAATTCAAGTAAATTTTCTTATTCCGAAATATAGGGATTTTTGAAGATAAAATGTACAAAACAGACAGCATCTGCTTATTCCCTTGGCGCCTCTCCAGTCCTTGACTGATACCGTATAATAGGCCTGTAAAAAGCGCGGCAAATCGATGAAAGTTCGAAACAAAACTACCTAAACAACCGAAATCTACAGGATGAAACTACACTGAGAGTAATAAGACAGGCATATCAATTAATATAAAGATTTCTCAGAGCTAGCGAGAGGTTAAGGTTGTGTATGACGCAAATTGATGAATCTGTTGTATGCGAACTGTTCAGTTACAAACAAATACACATTTATAAACCACAAAAATATGTTAGATGTACTTTTCAATATAATTCATAATTCATTTATTCCTTTGCGAACATGGGTATGTACAAGATCTGAAATATAAAATGAATTTAAAAAGTGCTCCACATTCCGCCTACAAGACATGCAAAGATATATGTATGAATGTGTGAATTTGATATTCTAATATATAAAGAAAAATTTAAATATAGTCATTGGGTAAATATTACCTATGTTACGAGTAGAGTACATATAGCTCAGTTGGTAAAACATAGTTCAAAATATATCCTTACTATCAGTGCAGTTCCACCCTAACAGGGTTGCCCGTGAATAATCTTAAAACGCGTCTACACGTGACTTTAATTGACTTTCTCCACTCCAAATAACAAATATTACGTATAATTACGGTACAGACGTAGTCTGTGACTAATTAACGATTTATTGGATTATCTTACACTACATTTACACGTAGTACGAGTGTAGGAAAAGTTTGAGATTCCGTGGTAGGGCCTTGGCGTTGGCGCCTGCAACGGATAATGAATAATTAAGGAAATTGTAGAATCATATACCTAACTAGTGCGGGGAATAACAACTCTCAGTAATGAGGAATAGGAACGACTCAAGAAGAGGAGACATAATTAGGAAATAGTAGGTGAGTAAGTAACGTTATTGTGATTTGAGTGTCAATTGGTATGTGTCTGTTAAAATAAGGAACCAGCAAGAAAAAAGTTACACGATTTATTGTTTTTCGATCAATTATATTTCTTGAATATTCTATGGCGCTTGTCGTTTTAAAATATGATTTTAACAAAGAAGTAGTACATTATTTATTATATACTATATTTTGCTATAAAATGAAAGAAAAATTAATTTCACAAAAAAAATCAATAGTAAAATAAAAACTAGTAAGATATAAAAACCTCTAAAGCAATTGTCACGTATACTGATATTAAACATCTACATAATGTTAACTACCATACAAACACAAAACATTTATTGATAACACCTAATATTACTGTATAAACTATATTTACTCAAGAAACTACAATTATTTCACCACACGTCACCTGTTTTTATTCCAAAACAGGTGATATTAATTGATGTTAACCCCAAAATCGATAAAATCAATATGAAAAATAGGTTGCCTTCAAACACGACATGTGCTGTCTTTCAGAGCGAGACAAAAAATTAAGACAAAACGTTTCTGAGATGTCTACCTGTCTTATTGCCACTAAATTATGGTATCCCTGGTTTTTTTTTATTATTAGTATTGATGGCAGACGAGCAAATGGCTGGATTGATGTTAAGCAGTCACTGTAATTTTGCAATAATGCTTTTTAGATATGGGCAGTCTTGATAATATATCAAAAGGGTTTTCACTACTTTGACGACTAAGTGTATATTGAACAACATAATTATTTTGTATGAAAATTAGTTCTAACAATTTTCTTTAGCGTACATACCAGCGACATAAACAAAATAAATCACAAACATTACCATTTTATATATTACCATAGGAAACGACTAATATAATATATGTTCTAATTTCACCTAATTATCCAGGCAACAATTCAGACTTGGCTAATTGCGTACTTAGGGCCCAAAATATTATAATTTATTATCCTCAAAACATTCTTGGCTCTACGCAGTTTTTGGGCGCGCTCATATTTTCACAAACACAAATAATAAATCAACCATTAATTACCATTTGGAAGTAAAACCTCATACCTCAGGCAGCTGACCAGAAATACTATGCATACCTCGGCGCGACCATCGTTATTTCAATTATACGTCCCTTGTCAAAGACAAAAGAGGCTGACACATAAAAAAGAAAAAGGAGCAGAAAAAAAAACAATCGTCTTATCTATGATTGAATCGCGGCTTGTAAACGTGTTCAAGTGTATTATGTTAAAGGCAAAGGCGGTGTCGGAAGCCTTTTTTTGAAAGTGAGACGGTTTTTTGGAGTTGATGATGATTGAAATTGAATTTCGGGTGGTTTTGAAGAGAAATTTGACGTTTGACTAGTAACCTATTCGCGTAGTCTTGAAAAAAACTAGTAGGTAAAGATTACGTCTGTTATTTTGCTTGAATATTATATTGTTTCTATTTTGTATCTCCAAAGAATTTAATAAGGTTTAAGGTTGCCTGGAAGAAATCGCCTAAGGCGATAAGGCCGCCCAATGTGCATCACTTTAATATATTTAAGCTTATTTCCTGTTTTGTTATTTCTATGTTTTATGGTGTACATTAAAGATATATTCTATTCTATTCTAATAAAGACACAGTAAGACAAAATCTTAATTCACGTTTATTTAAACAGTCTTTGATCGAAACAGTTTAAAAAAAAGCCTCTTCATAGCTTCAAAAATTAATTCATCCGACAAAATAAATCAAGAAATAACGGTCAAAGCTACCCTACCTGAATTATGTCGCTCCGTTAACCTATTTAAAAAAACCATCATATTATACCAATACTCAACAGTGTGGTGAAGGCCACTGTTCACCAATGTAAATATGTATAATAACCTCCTTCACAATGGTCACCCGCTGACTGGCGACAGGGGCTCTTCTCTACCCATCTTTTTAATTATAATATCACCCACATTATAAACTTTTTGCTGGACAAAAAAGGCGCCTTGCCTAAGGTCTAACAGCCGTGTCTATGGTAAAAGGTTAGTTTTTTTTCTTTTTTTTTGGTATCGTTTTGACATGAGTTGAGTGCGCGATTACATGGTTATTATTGTTAAATAGTGGTGGTGGTAGTGGTGGGTGGTGTGCCACTACTATTTTAATAATAATACGGATAGCTATTTTGTAGGTTATGTCAAATTGTGGTGATGGCTGGATTACCTTATAAATTAATGGCTAACATTTATTATACTAGAATAGGAATATGTTAAAGGGTGGAGATCAGTGAAAAATAAAAACCAAATCTACTTAAATGTGTCAGTTTTGGCAGCACGACGCGCTTTAAAATTAGAAATCTTCTACGTTTTATCGATTAATGTCAATGGATTATTCTTATGACAACAAGGGCAAAGTCATCCATTGCTACAGACTGAAGTTAAATACTTTTTTTTTAACTTGAACGGGTTCGCACTTGGCCATAATTTACCTGATAGCAAGCAAAGGCTATGGCCTATGATGGAGTGTGCTTACCCGATAAGAACCGATTCACTCTCGCTTTGAAGATCGCTGGATTAAAATAAATAAATAAATATAAAGAAACTTATAAATGCATTATATCCATTATCTAGTACACAAGACAGAGCGTTTGCTTAAAGTGGGGCTAGATGGCGCTGTGCGCAATTTCCCGGAAGATTTTATTTGTTTACAAACAATTTTTCACTGACCTCAACATGCAAATCAAAGTAGGTACTCACGAAACCGTGCTTATCGCTGATGTTGTTGGTTAGTTTCAGCTTGTGGAAGGAGACCACCTTCTGCATCCACTGCTCGCCCGTGGAGGGGGAGTCGGGGTGGATATACATCCTCTTCGGCATCTCGGGGTCCGCCTTGCCGGCGACCATCCACCGGCTTGGGGGAGAAATGCAGGTTAGAACATGGTAAAAAAAAATTAAGTTCCATATTTCATAATTCATTTGCGAACATGGGTATGTACAAAGATCTCAAATATAAAACGAAATTTAAATAGTGCACCACATTCTGCCTACAAGACATGCAAAGATTTGTTACAGAGGATTATCTTATTGATGTCGGTCAATAACTCTTTATTAACAATAATAAAATATAAAAACAAAGGAAGATAAACTAAACATACTACTTCTAACTACAACATAAAAAGGGGCACTTAGAAAATCTTTAGAAAAGCCTAAATTAAACTTACTGTATCATAAAAATGGATTCCAATTATCGTAATAAACCCTCCAGGTTATAATAAACTTGTGCATTTGTAACAAACAATAATTATCCAGAAAAAAGATTACTTTATAAGTTTGTTGATGCACAACCTGTTATCTGTTTCGGTATGTCATAGTCAACGACTTTTAGGATTTTTTTAAGTAATAAAAACCAATCAAAAACTAACATTGTAATGTTAGATATATTAGAAAGCAAGAAAGAAAACATTTGTTAAATTTTACTATAGGTTTAAATAATATTACTGGCTCGTTGGATGTAGAGTAAAGGAAGCAAACATTAAACAAACAAATAAATCCAATTTCATAAATGTCATGCAATTATTACAAGTAAATATTTTGTAAACTTAGAAGCGATTTGATTTTTTGCACGGGTTTCAAAACAAAACATCTTTCAACTATAATCGACACTATACAGGGTTACACATATTTTTTTTTTTTGCAAATATGTTGCTGAGGAAGTTTTATTATTCACATATGAAACAACAGCCGCACTGCCGACACTGTTGTTCAAGGTGGAACACGTCAGTGTTGGAATTAAAAAACAAAGTTGTTATTTATAATGATCTTACTAGCAAATATAAGCGCAATGTTTTTTTTAACTTTTCGTTAGTATTTAGGTGCCTACACTAAGTAACCCTGTATGGCCATGTAAGTTGCAAAATGTTTTCGTGTAATAACTTTAATTAAATTTCCGTTCCACACATGGCAATAAAAGCGATGGATGTGCAAGAATAACTTAGCAATGTTGTATTACCTTCCATGCAGACGGTGAGTTAGCGAGCTGTTTAAAGTCAAGGATTTTCATCCCTCTCTTCCATGTTTAAAGTAAACTTAAAATAGACATTTCATAATCTATCAGTTGTTAGCATTTTATACTGTTTATGCTTTGTCAATATATATAGCTTGTTGATTTCTGATAGCTGTCATCTCCAAATACTTTCCGCAAATTTGACGTAAGATATATGGAGAAGCTGTCAAAGTCAATTATTATTGTCAAAGCATAACTGGGTAGTAAGGTAAAGGATTTAGTTAAAGGCTGAGAGTGGTGGCGCAAACTCTACAGACAAAAGCGTGGTTCTTTAATTTAGGAAAAGATACTAGGTTTTGTACACCTAAACCTGGATGCCACTGAAAGGATACATCATGCATATCTAGGTTGTTAAAATATCCTTCAAATCTACGTTTAACTTTATAAGTCTTGAGAGAAAGCACGTGTTAAATGTTTAGAAGCAAAGCAACTAAGTAAAAGATACTTACATTCTATAAGCACTCAGTAGAATCACTAAAATCATGCTGTGATGCCAAATTGTTGATTGAAGACCTCATTATAACATTTCAAATTTACTGAAACATGTTTTAGTCTGATGGTAAGAAAAATATATTACATTTCTATCGTAATTTTACTGTAAAAGTTACATAAATACCCCGATCACCAACATGACAGCACTGAATTCAAACAGACCCGATCCCGCTGCTAACATACGCATGCTTCTTGCCTTTTTGTTCCGAATTACATTAAAATAAGATCAACTAATTCCTTCCACTTATTTTAATTTAATTCCATCTTTGTTTTATACCTGTTGTGGAATTTGTATCTGCTATCGTCGGCAGCTACGATGTCCATTAGCAAAATGTACTTCGCTTTTTTATCAAGACCAGAAACGCGAACTTTGTAGGCAGGAAACATACGTCTGTAAGCCAGAGAAAGACATGGATACAGACTCGTTCTTTGCACGATTTGACATCACGTCGATTGTGAGACATGCTGCCGTACTAGTCGCGCTTTTTTTGCCTCTACCGAGAATCGACGCATTTAGCTTGTGATTTTGCAGCGCGTTAATTAGCTTTTATTTCTTGCAACTTTGTTCGGACTATTGTGTGGACGTAACACTGTGAGGTGTTACGAAGAATTCGTGGCTGGCAAAAAGGTTTCCGCCAGAATACGGTGAAATATGGCCACCGGTCACAGAACGACATCTCGCACTTGAGTCGCGCGTGACAAAATGCTGTACGACACGGGTCCATGACCAAAAAGAACAGCAGGGACCACAGAAACATCCGATCGGGTAATTGGTAAGTAATTTATGTACGGGAGATTTGTAATAATTAATTACCATATTAACGGCGCTAGACGGCGGGCCTTTGTCGGCATCGGTATCGGTTTACGACTGACTCCAGTCGCATTTTGGGCCGGAATGCCCGGCTCGTATTAATTAACGGATATTAAATCGAAGTTTATCGCCGCATCTCCCGTTGCCAAACTGAGCGGCGCGGTTTTGATATTGGACAGCGATCGACGTCAGGCCTAAAGCCGGCGGCCTTATCTCGCATGTCATCAGAAATCAAACAATGTACGCGATCAAATACGATGATTATCGAACCTCCAGGGATGCATGACATCGAAACCCGGAAAGCTCCGAGATCTCCGAGATAATGGATGCGAGTTTAATCCCAATTTAGGTTAATTTGGGAACAGTAAGAGACGCGCCGGTATTTCTCACCTCTGGTGTCGGCTCCGCTTTTTACATTACCGCCGCGGCGTTTGAGACAAAGATATTTTAATGATATTACCCATCGGATGCGAGTTGAATCCTTAATCGGCGGCCGATTCCGAGCTTGTCGTGCGATGTCGTTGCCCTTAAATTAAGCGTGTTTCGTACAAATTGTTTAGCCGCAATTAAAGAACGCATCGAAATTGTGATGGGAACTAGTGCATTGCGTGAGGAGAATCACAAGCTAAATGAAAACAAGCGTGTAACGGAACGCAGTTAGAATGGAATGAGCGTCTCCAATCAACGGTGATGTGTTTTGGACCGACAATCTGGCGTCTGAGGAGACCAGGTTGTCGGTTGTACATTGCTGGGTGGTGAGAGATGGGGGGAAGCAGCAGTGGTGTCCGACAGGCAATGGTTGGTACCTGTTGTGGAACTTATATCTGTAGTCGTCAGCTGCGACGATGTCCAACAGGAGGATGTATTTGGCCTTCGCGTCCAGTCCAGAGACGCGGAATTTCATTTGTGGGAACATTTGTCTGTGGAGCGGAATATTGCACGTCAGCTGAGTGTTGCCAACTAAGATACTTATTTACTTCAGGACTAGTTTAATCAGACATTTTATCACACTTCACATGTAAAAGTGTAAGTTTATTTTAATTTCACCGTTAAATGGCCGTACCATTTTGGTTGGCATTTGACTCAGATCAAAATCAATTCAGATATTTGAAGATTAGACCCTGGTTTAACAAATGGGCTACTTTGTATCTCGGATTAACGCTCATAAAGCCAGACTTTTGGACACTGCAAAAGTCGCAGCTGAATGTTGATGGCATGCTAGCTTGTTGACTTAACATCAGGTGAGATAACTTATTACACGTTTCTTCACGTACAATGTCTTCAAAGTTACCTACATTGAAGTATATGACAGTAAAACTCTATCAAAACCTGCAAAGTACATAAAACTTACAAAGTAACCTGATAATCGTTGCTCGTTGCGTGCTTTCGTAACAAATCCGGAATAGCAAAAACCAAAATTGGCCGCGCCAAGGAAAGGAGCTGACATTTGTTACATATTTTTGCGAGAACAGATAAGTATTGAACAAGTTGGTTCAATAAAATGCCCAATTTTTGTATGGGTAAGGTAAGTGTTGTGTGTGTGATGCTTTGCTACTTAAGTTCTAATAAGATCCTATTACACACTATCAATTTTGTATTCTTGCATAGCCATAGGCCGCTTAGACCGAAAAGTTGGAATTTAGTGTGGACGACTAGGATCATTGTGGCCAAATGGTAAAGTATGACGATTTAACACAGTCACATGACGATTTAACCTTTTCGAAACCATTTTCCTCGATTTATACAACCAAGTCAACATTTCCTATCAAGACCACTAAACGTATAACCAAAGACCCTCTCATTAGGTTCCATATTTATAGTCATTACGTGCAAGCCGGGCTATTTGCCGACAGCCTGATGGATGCAATGTCGCCTGCACTCGCGGTTTGAATACGATATGTATCTAGAGGTAGTTCCTTGTCTATCGGGACCGATCTGTAACTATGCTCTTGTGGGAATCTTATTGGACGCGCCCGTGGGCATGTTAGTCAGAATACGCCAGTACTTTTTTTTTAAGTCTATGCAGCTGGTTGCCTAATACTACCATTACTGCATGACCGGACGATCGCTGGGCACTGATGGTGCCCGGGCCTATAGCAGTGTTTGATAGCGATTGCCTAAGTTAAAAAACTGGTGTCAGATCAGTCTTGGATGGGTGGTCGTGAATTGGTGAACCCAGCCAAAAGCCTATGTGCCGCTCAACACCCGAGTACATATTTGGGTTATTGGATGGTTAATGGAAAAAAACTAAATGTACTAGACAAACAATATATATAAAAAAACCTTATACTTACTTAAGTGATATTTATCTCACATTTTAATTTACTTCAAGCACAAGTATAAAGTTATACTTATGTCTTTCTTTGTCTTCGTTATTAAGTTATCACAGCGTTATAATGACTACTTAGATTCGGTAGCCAACCGCACTGAATAATGTAATGTGATATCATGTAAGAACTCATGTAGGTTCCTATCTGTTCGACAATCTCCTTCTGGTCACAACCTTGATATTGAATAGACCTTTTGGAAAGAAGTTGTCAAGTTTCATTGGTAATAGATTTGACAAAATGAGTCTATATGCGTTAGTAAAAAGTAGATAACGTTTTATCTATATGCAAGCAAAAGTAGTTATAACAGGCTTTTTTTTAGACTTTACATTGTTAGCAAAATGTGTGCTCAATTTGATTGGATTGTTATTTGTTGGGCGACATATTTTCTATTAGATTATGGCAACTAACCTTGAAGATTGTAAAAAAAATACATTTTGGCATTTTATCCTACTACCAGTACCTATTTCTCTCAATAATGTATTCTACAAAAACAAACCTCACTCAAAAATATAAAAAATAGCACTACATCAGAGCTACATCTATTAATTCAATAAAACAGAATTCCCTTCACACTTCGCTGAACCTTTGTGTAAGGATATTTACAACAGCAATAAATTAATACTGATAAACGTACAATAGTGTCTGTAATTAATTGCGCAATGATTGATCACTCGTCAACAGCTCCGGACGAGAGTGAGACTTGGTATAGTTGCTTGCAGAATGAGGGAAAAATATCTACCAGAAGAAGTAAATATAAAACATATCACAATTTAGAATGTTTTGTTTAGATTTTGTACCCACTATTTAAATACACAGTTACCAGTAGGTACATATTTTTAATATTATTTTTCATTACTCAATGGACGATTTTCCATTTCGTCACAGCTAAATTAAACAAATACTCAAGTCGACAACTTTTTAATAAGTGTTTATGAAATGTATTTTATAGATTGTGTACAAAATATTTGATAAGTTAACAGCTGGAATAAGCAAACCAAACTGCGAAAGCTACTTTAACAAATATTTACAAACGAGTACATTTTTATTCATTGTAAAAAAACTTTTGCTTTTTGTTTACAACACATATTATAGCAGTGTGCCCTTTAGTAGGACAAGCACTGTACTGAGTTTGATGCCATTTGTGAAGTTGTATGTATATCGTTGCAGTCGTTAAATTGTTACGAGTTGGTTTGTAATTTGTAATGTACAACTGTAATTTTAACAAATTGTACAAAAACAGAAAATACTTGGCTATCTAGAAACCTATTTGTGTGACTCAGATAACTGCATATGACCAATGAATGATTTATTTAACAGAGTGGAAATAATTAAAATCGTCATATAATTTTATGACGTCAATATATGTAATTATTCTCTAACTTCTTAAGAACAAAAAACTAATTACATAACGTATTTTGTAATTTTAACACGATTTATACTATTTTTGTTTATAAAAACCGAGTTCCAGCAAACAATCGATAATATCTGACATCTTCATGGTAAGGTTTTTGTTTTATATGTATGACTAGTTGATGCTCGCGGCTTCTCTCGCATTAAGAAGTAAAACTTGCATCCCCTATTTCACTTCTTTAAAAATGGCATTTCAAAAAATCCTTTCTTAGCGGATGCCTACGTAATAACATCTACCTTGATTCCAAAATTGAGCCCAATCCGTTCAGTGGTTTGGGCTGTGCGGTGATAGATCACTATATCAGTCAGTCAGTCAGTCCATCAGTCAGTCACCTTTGAGTTTTATATATTTAGATTATTTGTAAATTAATGATTAATAGGATTGTCATTACTTAATTATAATCAAAATAGGAGTATTGTATGAATTTGCTGATCTACTTCAATTAGGCTACGATGGGGCGATGTTCCCGTGAGACATAATGTAAGGGATAGGGGATCAACATACCACCCTGGAAGTACCTACCTAAACTGTAAATATTAGAAATGGTTGTCCAAATGTCTGTATTTGTTTTACAAAATTCAAAATCCAAATTCAACATTCAGTCTTTATATCCATTAATCAAACTATCTAAATAAGATTGATAAATCATAAAAACAAGGGAAGAAAAACTAAACATACTACTTCTAACTACAACATAAAAAGGGGCACTTCGAAAATATTTAGAAAAGGTTAAAGATAGTCTAAGTGCTCCAGCCCACTACCAGAGGGCAGCGTGCCCAGCATACTGGCCGCATTACCACGCTGGATGGCAATACTGATACCTTACAAAAAGATTGATTGATTTCTCGAGTCAAATGTCAAGGTAAATTTGAATATAACACACGCTTTTCTACAAGAAAGTCTCGCTTACAATAGTAAGTAATAATAATAGAAGTTAACTAAAATGGTGGATGGCATATTCTGCATAATCGTTGTGGTATTTTTTTAACACCTGATAGACTTACGTATATCTACAGCCTGCCTGTATATGAATCATCGCTGTTGTTATAATAAATTGAATTATTAATTTCAAAGAAAGTTGTATATTTTCTAAACCCAATTCAACGTTACTTTTAACGTATATCCAAACATTCTACTGTCCACCATTTCCTAAGGCAAAAACAAAAACCCATTTTCGCATGAAGCCGCGAAGCTCAGCTAGTTCAGTTTGAAAGTGCCAAAGGGAGTGTAAAAGGGGTGCATCTGCCAACACGTTGACACATTCTTGTGGCTTCAGGGGGCAACTACAAGATATCTTAGCAGTATAAAAACAATATTGCTGGAAGAGTTTGCTTTTAGAAATAAGGCCGCAACTTGTGGCACTAGAGTAGTTTACGTAAGTAATTTTATTAATTTTGTATTATATGTGTGTGACAATAATGAATTCTATCTATCTATTGCTTTGAAAATTCTTACACTGTGTATATTTTGCAAATACAAAGTTATAATATCAAGATAGTTATGCTCTCTTGATGTATAAAAAATATGTATTTCAGGGTTTATCACACAGCGCCATATAGCCAGTGATCTAGTATCAGCTGCTTATGAAAATACTAACAGTGCCTCGCGATTTTACCCGCGTTAATACAGGACAAAAAGTAGCCAAGTTAAACCAAAACTTAGTCTACCTCTACATCAAATTTTAAATAAATCTGTTCTGCCATTTGACTATAAAGAAGTAAACCCATACACACTCACTCGCTCACACACGCACTTTATAGTATTAGTAGTAGGTATATGATAGAGTGATAAAAATATATTTATTTAATAAAAATAGTTTGTGAAATTGAGAGTATTTAAAGTTATATCTAGTGACAGCTTCACTAAGCTGGAAGTCTGTATCGAAGCAACCACGCTTAGTGAAATGCTACTGCAATAAGAATGCTTATGAAAAGATTGTGGTAGTCCCTTTACGAACTATCACCTATTCTATGTCTCTACTTATCTAGAACCCAGAACACTTATTAAGGGTCTGGTTGTGACACTTCTGCTACTTTTAAGAACATATGACGTCAGAATTTTAGTTGCGATTTTCTCCGCTTGCAATAATAGCTTGCGCGGACTCAACTGTCAACGTATATGTTGGTGTATTCTGTGGCTTAGTTCACCAATATGTCATTGTAGATATTAATTTAAATAAGCTTTAAATAATTGGCCGAGTTGTCACCTACAAAATATTTCATTTCGAAATTGTCTACTCGAACAAAGTGGTCGACTTTTTTGTCAAAATGGCAGTAACTAGTAAGCCATATCTACTTCGAAGTCTTCGAACATAATGTCATGGTATTCTGAATGTTTTCATACAAACTGTCACAGTATTCGGTGTCTCTACAGTTGCTATAGTAACTATGACTTTATTCTATGTCTTTAAGTACTAACTGTTATCATATTCTGGGACATAACCGCCTGGTTTGTGCATTTGAGAGCGGGCCGGTTTTAATAACTTGTAAAACGAGGGTTAAAGTTTATCAGTTACTTTTTGGTAATAGCAAGTTGTTATAAAATAATGTTTGCAAAGTCAATGTAACAATTGATATTTAGTTTTGACAAGCAAAATATCTTTATAAATGCATTTCTTTAAGCATAAATGAGTTTTTTTGTAAGTTACGTACGTATATGTCACATAAACTTTGATCATTTTTACTTTTCGTAAAAATTCAACCAATTATTTTTGGAACAGACGCACCTAAGGCACCTAAAAATCTGGATATTACGATTCATCACTTTCACACAAACACGATAATAATGAGACACATAGGTACATATAAATCAACAAATTTTAAAGCATTTTTGAGTACCATTGATTGGTACATTTAACCATAAGTTAACGATCGAACCATAGTTAGTGTAACCGTCACTTTGTCCCCACAGCTCAGCTTTCAAGCCAACCAGCGGCATCCGTACATAGTATATGAAAGAACGTATGTACGAAATATATAGTACTTGATGACATAACTATACTGACTTGTTTTGTTTAGTAGGTTCGTTGTGGGTAAACATTGTAAGTTGTAACTGGATCTCATTATGATATAAATAAAGATTTTTTGCCAAAAAGTGATAAGTGAATAACTACTTACGAACGTTATATATTAAAAGGTATTATTTTAAGTACTTTAAGTTGATATAAATCATAATAATTACTTATGTTAGAAGTTTATTTTTGAGAAATATTTTTTAATATGATTTTTTAATTACCAAAAATCTATTCAACTTTAACACGTATTGTTATTTTAAACACAAAGTATGTTTTTACCTACCAGTTATACCTATTAAAAATTATAACTTATAACTTTGTTTCTCAGAAGTCGTAAAAAGATTACTAGAAAAGAAACACTAATCATAAATTTAAACAAAGATAAGTATGTAATTAATTTCTCAACAATAGCAAGGTGTTCTCCCTATAAGCTTCGGCACAACAGGTGTAAAAATAATTAAACTTAATTTCGTAATCAACAGACCAAATTAAAATACCAGAACAAAATATGTAATGAAATGTGTTTAAAGATACTTGCTATCACCCTACTTGCGGGCTTTTGACACAGATTTAGTTTAACCTGGAAGAGACATCCTAGCTAAATGTATGAAGGTAGTTATGGCAAAAATTGTGGAAGAAGCGTAACTACGATATACAGTAGAGTTTTGTAGCAAATAGTAACATATTCGTTATTAAATATAATTAGTTTCTAATGGGATGAGTTTGATAATGTCAGCAATATCAAAAGGTAAGTACTTAATAATTACAAATTAAATGTTATTTATTCATAAAAAGTTTAACGCAATTTAGTGGTTAACCTTGCATTTAAAATGGCGGAACTTCTAAGGTGAGTAATTAAAATAATTTCCACGTCGCGATTACAATCTAATTAGGAATTTCAGTTCTCAAATATCTTACAAACCTTTAGGGAAAAAATTAAGTGATCATAAATTAAAATTTATGAAAGTTGATGACGTTAAATTACCTTTTATCAAACCCTTTTTCGGGGCCCGTGTTCGGGTTAATTTCTCATTCAAAATCTTATCAAGAACATTAATTCCTCTGCTGCCAGTGAGGCTAATCTCTCACCACCATACGTGGTGGTCCCACTCCCATAAAATAGTGCCCCGATCGCCTATAAAGATACCATCGAATTCCGCTACCGAACACCATTCACCTAATTAATAAAAGAAAATAATTATTTTGAATAATCACCGGACTCCAACAATGTCGCGTGCGATGTAAAAATAGTAATTAAAATAACACTTCTCCAACAGTATTTTGATTGTGAAATATTTGAAACAACTATAAAATATTAATGTTTAAAATTATGTCAAAGTTTAAGTTTGTTGACTGAAACTCGGGCTAGTTATGCGGGTGTCGTTAAATTTCATGTAATACACGAAGCGTTTCATTTTTGGTGTTGAAGTAGCTTAGTGTATGTTTTATACCATACTAGTGTAAAATTTTAAACTGACTTTGAGATAACTGTTTAAGTTTTTTTAATAACAGACTTTCATAGATAAATTGCCGTATATTATTTTGTTTATTGATAAGGCATTGTATGTATATTATTATCAAGAAGAGAAGAAATCGCGGTTTTCGGTCTGCAAAGGCAAGGCAAAGCTTATTAGGTAGCTTTGGTTCTAAAGCCGACTATTGAAGTTTTAGAATGAAATATATTCCTATTTACATTATCAATATATAAACTAAACGGTTTTCACTCACGTGTAAATCGCGTAAGTTGCAGAACATACGTTCTGAAGATGGATGTCATAACATCCGAAACGCGTAAACAACTTACGCGATTTACACGTGAGTGAAAACCGTTTAGTTAATATATTGATAAAATGTCTCACGAACGTTTTAATATTAAAATATTTACATTATTGTTTAAACTACCTTTTATCAACCAGAAGAAATCATTCCTTCTATAATTTTGTTCTTATGTCTCATCTAGCATATGATCTAAGGTCGTTGTTCTCTGTACCACCGGTAGAGTAAAGCAGAGCACGTTTACACAAACAATACAAAACCTGCGATTGCGTCAAAAATAAGGAAACGGTATAATTTTATGAGCACTAATAAATTTGATAATTACCACACATTATTCACGGGAAGGGACCTCAAAAGTGCTGCAATGTGACACTTTAATTTATTATATTTTTATTAACTTGTTATTTTTGTTCTGTATGTGAATTTTGATTGTTAAGGCTATTTGGACAAAAATACTGTGGGTGTGTGTAATGCGATTGCCATTTTTTTTTAACAAAATGCAAATTAGGTACACGGTTTGGTTATAAACTGTTTCTTTTTGACTTAAATACAGAACGTAAGTGCTTGATACAGAAAATAACGAGACCACCTCAAGCAAAGGAGGTCATTGCTACGTTTCTTATCAAATATTAAAATCATTTTTTTAGGTGTCGCAAGAGTTTTTGAATTACCATAAGTAAGTATAAGTAGATAGTTTTTGCAATTACATTGGAAACTAAAAAAAATCGCGCCAAAAATATTTCGACTGCAGGTGAATCCTGAATTCCCTTCGCCAATAATTAACAGCCATTAAAACCTGTACAAAGACATAAGCCGGTAAACCCCCAAACAATGGGGCACAAAAAGCATAATGAGAAAAAAAAAACATTAAAAAGCCCGCTGCTTTATGCCCAATGTGATTTAAGACAAAAGTCGGAGTTGTCTATGGCAGAAGAGGTTTGAATAAAAAACGCTATAAATAACGATTAACAAAAAGCGGTGTCATCCCGTTTCCCTTATCGGAGGGCCGACGGTAGCTCTACTAATCGACATGACAACTATGGAGACGATTTTTTTATTTAAACTAGAAATTTCCTCCGTTGATACAATAAAACTACATACCATCACCCCAATTTCTAGGGCGACTTCTGATCTACGTGAGTGGTCAGAATACACCTTTTAAGTAAGTAAGTAAAAAAAACCTTACTGTGGCGTAGTATGTAGATCAACAATGCAAAAATTATCTTTTGCCACAAAAGAGCCATATTTATTCACAGTAGTCTACAGTTAGACATTAAATGATAAAATGATAAAATTTAATTAAATTTAAACATTAAGTATCTGATCAACGTAATTGATTAAAAAAATACATTTAATATTAAAATAAAAAGTAGCTTTTATTTCCCTTCATTGCACGTTTTATTTACATGTCAGTTCGTTCATTAGTTGTTTACTGGTGGCGGCCATATTGTTTTAAACGAATGACTCAATTAGTAAACCATTACTAAAGTATGTAACATGTACACTAGGTACTTAGTACATAAGATTACAGATACTGCAGTAGCTAAATCGCTAAATTAAGTAATTATCTTCATAATTATACGTTTGTAGTAGTTTCTTATTAGATAACCGTAGGTAATGTTTAACCGTTCTTTTTTGGCTTTTTTATTTGTAGGTATTTCTTACTCTTTACGTTATGCGTTGAGCAAATTTTTTGACAATTACTTTGACAGTTGGTTCGTTTTTTTACAATAGGGTTAAGGTACAGACATATTAACACCAATAGCCTACTCTATAGCGCAGGAAAGTCATAGGTCATAGAAAGTTTTTTTTTAGATTTAATGACATTATTCTTCCAAGATTTGTTGTCATATTTCGACTCCACAGTTTCCGTTCATCGTCAGATAGCGACGTGATGTAAGTCGGGTCTCGGCGCCGTGCGGGTGGCTCTCGAAATCGACATAGTGTAGTAAAAGATAGACCTTGATAATATATTTCTCTCAAAAGTCAACATTAATAACCACGCTCTATATAGTATGCCAGCAGATGACTGCTAAAAATCAGGCAAATTATGGTCAAATGTAAACCAATCATACCATAATAAAAGAGCGTAAGTGTATTATTAGTTTTTTTGTTGGTCTCTTTGGTCCGCTCTATCGCCGCAACGTAAGAACGGATTTTTAGTATGGTCAGAGTATAGAGAATATGAGGTAGGTTAAGTACTTTATATCACAATACAACAAGAGCTATTCTGCAAACACTATAAATATCAATAAGAAAGAAAAATAAACGCATGAGTGTGATACACACTAAATCTGTTTGAAACTGAGAGTACCTACCTACTCCGTGCGTTCACAAATCAGTACGCTCAGACCAGTCCAATACCACACTATGTCACTGCTACTCTATAGCTAGTATGGCCACTACATAGATGTACTATACTGCAATGCAGGCGCAGACTCACACCTTCAGAGTGTGGGGAAGCTGGGTACATACTGTACATAGACTTTAAGGTCAAGTTTAAAGGTCTGTGTCTTTATTGCGGCTAAGTTGCGGTCAAATTGAATGTGAAACTTTTTTTACATTGAACAGTCGGGTATTTGCAAACGATACTAGTTTACAGTGTAATGGAACTAGCTATCAAAAGATACTAAGAGATAACAAGCCAATTGTGTACTTTTCTAAATGATTGTCATCCAAATTCCAAAGTTACGTTAATTTTTTAAAACATAGAATTTAAAAAAAGCTAGGTTCACTGTATAGGAAATATATGAATTATATTTTTTTGCATCTATAAATTGTGTAATATAACCTATATGTTTCTGTTTTGTGAACTAATAAAAAAATGCCCAAGATTTGATGACAGTTTCAATGTGTGTTTACATTTAGTTACTTATTTTGACTGAGTTGCAAACCCAGAAAACAATGTGTTTATTTTGTGTATAGACCGAATCAGCAGGCAGTCGCTAAGCCATGACAAAAACCTTAAAATTCTTGACACCGAAGATTACCACTCTCTTACAAACTTTGTTTTGTAATAGGTACCTATACCTAACCACACCTAACCTATACAAAAACACGCCTACGCAATTCAATACACAATATTTCAAAACCCAACACACTAGAATAGGTAGGGTCAGCTAATTAATTTACAAAACCAACAAAGTCGAAACAAAAAAGGTCGGACCACCTGCTGTATGTGGTTGGCGTAAAAAGTGAAAATTAACCTTGAACTGAACCAAGCATGTTTGGGTGCTTCTTGGAATATGTTTTCAGGGAATATGGAGTGAATGATGTTTGCTTGTTTAATTTATTAATTAATATTGGATGTTAAAATAAGAGAGATGATAGGTAGGAACAGTAATAAAAGCGACGCAAGTCCACTAGCTAATCACAGATTTTTGTGATTTATAGTTATGGTTAGGTTAGGAAGTATAACTAAATAAATAAATAAATAAATATTCTGGGACATTGCACACAGCGCCATCTAGCCCCACACTAAGCAAACGCTTGTGTCGTGGGTACTAGATAATAACGGATATAATACTTATATACTTTTCTTTTGTAAATGCATACTTATTATACATACAAACAACCAGACTCAACACAAGAAATTATACATTTTTAAAATGCATAAATACTTGTATCAGGCGGGAATCGAACCCGCAAACCCCTAGATTAGAAGGCAGAGCCACTTACCAATTAAACTAACAGGCCAGTCAAAAAAAAAATAGGCTGTATCTTTATCTCAACACACGCCGGTGAATCTAGGTGCATCCACTAGTATGTTAATGATAAATCCAATTTGAGAATACATATTTTATAAGTAGTAACCCCAAACTGTTTAAATACTACATCTTAAAAGAAAGGCTTTTATAATACATACTAATTTCAGCACTAAACAATAAAAAAATCCCAAGAATAAACTGTTCACAAAAATAAACAACCAAAGAAACCGTCTCCAAATTGTTTACATACCAAAACTGTTCCACTTCGAAAACCATCAATAATAACACCATGTCATCAGTCATATGTTCTTACCAACAAAAAACCCATCGGCCTCTTTGATCGCAGTGCAAGGAATAAGCACAAACAAGTGTCGATTAGTCGGTTGAAAACTCGACAAAAAGTCGTCGCGGCGACAAAAAGTCGACAAGAACACAACGTCAATGTCGTGTCGCTGTCACTTGGTTCAGACAGAGGCGTTTTCGATAGATCAAGTGATAAACATTGAATAATTATGAGACTTGGAGCGCCGGGATTTTTAGAGGACAAAATGCTTTAAATCGGTAGCGAATGATTGTTATCGTTTATTGTTGGTTGAAATCACTTATTGTATGCGTTTGGGTGATCTTAAATTGGACTGTGAATTGGAGATAGGTCATTGCAATGAGTGTGAAGGAGAAATTGACATTTGCATGAGTGTTTGGCTTGATAGTCATAATATTATATTTCTGGCAAATATTTAATTTAACTCGGCATAACAATTCAGTTTTTAGTTGATGTTAATGAAAAAATACACGATATACTTAACGTAGGTAAAATACTCCACATCCATCTGTTATACTTATACTTTTACACTGCTGTGGTTAGTTATAAAAATACTTTGCTGCGGTCAGAAAACTCTGCTAACTATGCCAGATACTGCAGAAAATATGCATGAAGTTTCTATAATGAGCATACAGCATACCTACAACAAATTTACTCAGCTGGGCTCGTTAGTCTTACACATGATCAGTGGAAGACCGATAATTTGTTCTATCTACGCTTCCTAAGATTTTTACAATTTACTGCCATGCATTTGCCTCACACCGAAGTCACATCCATACAAGCTGAACTGTAGTTGAAAAAGAAGTAGGTATGCTTGTGCTGGTATGAAATACTTGCCAAACACAACCTAACAGTTACTCGATAGAAAGTATTCTTGTTAGCAGAAATTGCCTTCTAATAGTTTCGAATCGAAACTATTCTAAGCGAAATAACACAACGTTATCAAGTCCCATCACGCCCAGACGGCAGACACGGAAGTCGAAACGAGGGAAATTAGACAAATAGACATCAATTAATTACAAGAGTACACAATTAGCAAAATGCGACGATACACATTCTAACTGAAGACACTCCAGTTACGTGAGAAGAGTTTAAACGCCGGTACATATGGTGAGAATCTTTGAGAGTCGTGACCGAGATACTAATTGTAGTAGCAGTTTGGTAGTTTGAGGAACAGATGTCAAGTTGACGTACGAGGACGATTAAACTAAATGGCGGAATATGTGATGCATCAGAATAGGTTTGCAGGGATGTGGAAGTGAAACTCATATTTGTAATTGTGGTAAAGTGATATCAAATAAGAATGCTCTCTTTGCCGGTTTCGGTTTTATGACAACCACCTAAGTCTTTATTATGAGGACGCAAATAAAAATCTACAGGAAAAAAAATGTTTTACCTATTACTACTTATTGGTAGGTAAGTAACAAAATTGTAGACACATACATTGCATAGCATAGCATTTTATATATAGATATTTTACATTAACTATTCATAAGCACTCAAAAATTCACTGTGTCAGTTTAACCCAGAGGAAAATTAAAATGAGGCTAACGTGAACCAGTTGGAAGCCGCCATAGCTCATTAAACAATAATAAAAACCGAACCCACCAAATATTTCAGGAAGTTTACGGACCGAATCGAGACACAAGTTTAAAACTTGTAAAAAAAGGTTATAGTTTGTTAAAAAGTCGATGTCGCGAGCCAAAAATAATAAAAAGTAAGATGGCGGCGGAACGTAGAGAATGTATGGACGGTGTTTGTATGGAGCCCTACCAACCCACTCAGGGACGAATGGGGGAGATGATCGGGGTTGCTAGAAACAAGTTTTGTAATAATGCATACCACATATTTATTTTATAATAACTAATGTATAGTACAATACTGTGACGTGTAAATTGGCTTTATAATTATTATACTATTCGACATAATTGCGATTTGGCGTAGCTGTAGGATGCACTTATTGGAATGGTATGATATATTGTTCAAAGTATAACTAATTAAGAACAAGTGTTTAGAAGTTTAGTGTAAACAAAACAAAATTCTAAAACTAATTAAACAATTTTATCATGACAGTTCAAACTAATTAACTCCTTTCTGAAGATTTTTAAAAATGCATGCAAGAGCACAGTGACCTCATAAAAAAAATAACTTGATAAAAACTCCTCAACATCGGGGTAAATCTTCGGCGATGGTATCACAGCTCCCGTTCTGGGTGCTTTATTTGGGATATCTCCCATTTGTATACATAATGCATGGAGTCGTATCGCGGGATCGCGGACATGGGGAATTCGGGACGGCGCCACCACGGGCCCTTGCCTGTACAGGGTGACTTATTGAAACTAAAGACAAAAAAAAACCAGCCAGTTGTGACCTAACTTAGTATCTAGGTCTTTTATGCACTTAATTTCCTGTTTTGTTATTTCTATGTTTTATGGTGTACATAAATTCTACCTATTCCACTTGAATTGTAAATTATAAATTAAACACTATCTAATAATTTAATTATTTAGATATAAATAATGCAATCTCACCTGTGATAAACGAATGAAAAGTATTTAAGTAACTAAGCATTATAATTTTGATGGAAGTATGTAATTTGTTTACCGCCAGGAAAATCGGTCAAAACCTCGAGTCACCCTGTACATTCTTTATAGTTTGGGTCCGACTGGGCCCGAGAATCCGTCGCAACATGAACTTATGAGCTTAACAGCCAGCTTTTTATGATACAGCTCGATGAATACAGCAAAATCTGTAAACAAAATTAGCTCCTAAAGACTGCCGTGGACCCTCTTGTTTTAGTGGAAGTGTTGGCAAAAAAGTTGTTATACTTAGTTGTTTAAATAGTTATTTGCATGATTAGTGTATAAGATCGATAGTCAAATTTATGCTAAGTTTGCTAGGTAGTTGATATCGTAGGCTTTGTTCACGTTTTTTTCAGCAGGCTATACTATTTTAGCTATTTCTTCACGCACTTATTAAAATCTATAGAACAATATTTTAGTTTGTGGTAAGTATGTACCTATGTATGACCTACCAACTACAACCATATTTACAAACTTTTGTATAAGTAAGAGTAACTAGTAGCCCCAGGAAACTCAAAACTTGGTTTGTTATCCTAATAAATTGCCTGGAAGATTTACACGAATGAACCTAACCAAATTTGCGTATTTACAAACGCTTCTTATAAACAAGAAGTCCTTGAGACGCCGCGATTTCCACTAATTTGGCTAAAGACGGTACTTCTCGAAATCCTGTGATTTATTCGATCATCGCGCGGGGTGGGGATTGAATAATGATTTGTAACGGATATTTAGTTCTTATTATTTTTGATTTCATGTTTTAGCTAAGCTGCACAAAAAATCTATGGTCAAGAGACAGATGTTTTTGTAACTTAATAATAGGTACTACTGATGTTGCATTGCAAACTTTTTGCACTGTGTGTAGTAGCTAATTGGTGTAACGGTTGTCTCGGTTCAGATATATTTTCTTCGCCTAAGCTTTGATAAACGTTTTTTGTTTGTGTTTTTCTATCAGAAATAAATTATATTTTAAGCTCAGTTTTCTTAGTTAGTATGTAGTTAATTACGGTCAGTCACGACTACGACAGAATAAACAAAAATCGAAGACGTTTTTTTTAGCAGATACATCGTGACATTCGTGACAAACAGACAACATATGTCCTTGACCATTACTTTTAGTACTTATAGATTAATTATCAACAAATACCATTTACGTACAACAAAAACAGTACTAGAACGAGGCCCCAAGATGTGGTCTGAGTCGCTCAGTGCATACCAATCAAGTTGTATCAGAACAAGAAGCATCAGCATTCGAAGCAGGCACCGCTTCTTGCAACGCGGAAAATTAGCAGATCTCTACTCGCATCTGAGGCGGTACAGTCACTTGCTGTTGTGCCAGTTTATGGGACTCTAAAGAACCACAGATACAGATCTTTCCATTTTTCACATTTCATTTTATCCCGGACTATTTATTTATTTAGGTTTTCTTCACCGTTAAGCAAGTACAAACCCAAAGATTATTTGATTCAAAACATCGGGATTGGGAACGTAAAGCGGCATAAACTACCAAGTCACTCTTTCTTAAAAACATACAAGGCCTTTTAAGCCCTTTAATCATTCAAAATGTTTGCTGAACTCTTTTAATTGATGCTGATGCTAGGAATTAAAAATTTCTGATTGATGACAGCAACACTTTATCACGGTGCATTCTTAATTTTTTCAATCACAAAAAGCTTAGTAAAACAAAATTATTTTGCGCCTCTAAAACTACAACAATATCAAGACTAAACTGTCTGACTGTACTCAGGATAATTTGCATCGCGTTGTGAAGAGATGGTTTTGAGATAAGTCTTACAAGGCAACCAGATATGTAGCTGCGAGTGCATCAGTCGCAAACGTATGACATTTTTGCATGTAATTGCATATTTTTAATGTACGGTTATTTCGAAAATATATCATTTTGCAGGCATTGTGAGGTAAAAAATATTTCATGGCACCAAAAATTTATTTACTGAGAGCTTTGTGAACCGGAGAACTAAATAACTTAATTTAGAGTAATCTAAAACTTGAGGATATTAATGGAAGTAAATTGGAGTGAGGTAAACAGAAGACGAGTGTTTGTTCCGAACCTCGATACCAGAGTCAAGTGTTAGTTAATATTTTGTTATTTAATTACACAAGAAGTATCTGACTGCTTCTTAGCAAAATATTTGATTTACTAAAGAACAATGTAAAATAACAAATAAAATATCAGAAGACATATCGTACGCTACATTTAGACCAGACGTTCAACACTCAAAATATTATGTACCTATATGTATGTATATATGAAGAAACAACTAGTTGTCCAATACTAGTCATATAAATCAAGAGACAGCAAACAAAACACAACCTACGACCCATAACGAAATAATTCTCACAATAGCAACCAATGATTTAAAACCAATAAAGATACGCGGAGTCCGTGTAAGCTTGTAAAGTGATATCGAACATGCTATTGGCACTCGCATCGTGTCGATTGGCGTTTATTTGTAGCTCTGCACGCGATATCTGTGTGATTTGTTCAAGTACCCGCAATTTTGCAGTAATGTATAACGATGTTGACATGTCTTTCTGGAGGACTATAGACATGCGACTGTTTTTAGACTTTGCTCGGTATTACTCTATTATTAGATTGGTGAGTTATGAGTCGACTATTATTGTTGACGTCTTTGTAATTGTGATATGTATTAAAGTAAACACATAGGTATGTATTATTTAAATGTCATTTACAATGTTTTATCATTAAGTTGTCTAGATTGTTCCTATATTCATATTAGAAACACTTTTTCCTGTTATTATTTTGGGACTTCTGCATGTTAATTTCACAATTCTCACAATTTTTTTGTTATAAAGTTTTAGAAACGTTCCTTCGAGTAATGACAACCAATTTTGGACCTTAGATATGGATAGCAAACAAGTCATCGCCACCAAATTGAGCTGTCAGCATTAATCTAAAAAATGTTGAGGTAAATTTTATTTGTGTTTATAGCGTGACAGATGTATAGTGAATTCAGAAACAAGTAAGAACTGATAGCATATAGGTACATGTACAATCAAATTGTGAACTTATGCAAAGTTTGAAAAACATTTGCATAAGTTTATACATATATGCTTAATCTAGTGTTAAGAAAGAACTAGTATCACTCACATCTCAATCACTTAAGTTTCAAGTCCTTTTACCTTCTAAGGCCACCACACTAAACAAGCAACATCCTTGTAACCGAAGCCTCACGTCCGGGAGCGGTGTCATTGTTTCAACTGATTCTAAGCACGATCTGCTAATGCCTCAGAATCGTCGCCTCATAAATCTTGTTACCCCGATCTATGTTTGGTAAAGAGACGATTTAAGTTCTATCAACAACCAATGAGTAGATTGGACATAGTTAGCGCCCGTGGCTAATTAAGTGCGGGCAAACGCCAGCGATTACCAATGTTTAGCAGTTGCTAAACGTTGGTTGGTTGGTTATTGGTCGACGCGGTCATTCAAATTCAATTTTTTTTTATTCTTTCCTTGAATGGGTTTATTCCGTCCTTGAATGGGTGACCTAAAAGTGACACTTCTTCGTGACGAATGGCACGTTGAATTGTAAGTCCAAGCTGCTTGCCATGGTACGATGTTAGAGACATCTAGTGCGGATTGAAAACTCTGACACCAGAGTTGGCCACTCGCATACGAACTAGCGTACATTAACCTGTTAATTTGTAGGTCTAGGCTGTTTGTCATATTATGAAGTCAGAGAAACTTAGGGCGGTTTGAAAACACTGACACTAGAGTTGACCACTCGCATACGACTTTACAATAGTTGTTATTCAAATGATGCTCCATTCACCCTCTTGTCGTTGGTAGAGAGGACTGTTAGTCGTCTATTCGTCAAGCATGAGTACGAGGCTTTAGCTATTTCGGGCACCTTAATCGGTAACGAACGGTAAAAACGTCTATAGAATATCTAATTTACTTTATTGTCAAACTGTATACTATTGTATGCAAGACGGACATTATTTTGTCTAAAAATTAGCAATTTTAATCAGTTCTAGGAGACTCTCTGTCTGGTAGTAATAAATGCAAGGTCGAGTTTGGAGCCTACTTTGCATTTGATGAAGGCTTTTGGTAGGTGAGTGGACAGAGATTATAGTATTCTTTTAAAGTAAGAAACGGTCTCACTTACTTGCTTAAAAAGTATGAAATTTTCTTCCTATAGTACTTATATTGTACTAATTACGAGCTTATGTGTGCTGGAAAAAGAAATAAAACTTTTAGAAGACTTGATAACCTGCTTTTTTGACGTCGGTTAAAAAGACACTGATAAGAACACTGTAATCTTGGATCGTATTCTTACAATAAAATATAATTACTACCATTGATTAGTTTTTCTAGTGTCTAATGATGGTATCGATTGTCAGCTGTTTACTATCAATGTATTGCGCCTTTTCATTATTTATGAACCATTTTGTGTTATAATGATGTTTGTTACCACAGCAAAAAATGTTAACTTAATGCTAACTTACTATATAATATTCCTTCTATTATCTTGGCGTGGGAAAATAGTCTATCTATCTTCGTATGTCCCATCCAAATTTGTATGTACATAGATGACTACAGACCAACTAAACTGTTTTGGATGAGACACAAATTGGGCTAGATGACAATCTGAATATAAATAGTACTGCATGACAAGATCTAAATGTATGATCTAGATGTTGTATAATTTATGTCATTTATAAGCTAGATGAACTGACCAATTGCCTGACATTCTTTGTGGAGATTGACAATTTGCAGTGAAGAATAATATAAGGGGAGCAAATATACAATGTTATATGAAATAGAGAAAAACCTTATTATCCAACTATGGATGTATGTATGTGATTGTGTTGTGATTGGCTAATTTGTGTTTCTTATTAAAGATTATTTATATTTTACACTTTTTTTTTAAACTTTTGTATTTTTTATTTTTTTTTGTTTTTTTTTTCCCTTTCAAACCTTTCCTAGACCTCCACGAACATTTCAAGACTAAGATAAGATAAATCCGTTCAGCCGTTCTCGAGTTTTAATCAGACTAACGAACAACAATTCATTTTTATTTATAAAGATAAGTTAAGAAAATACTCTCTCTCTTCAGTCGTATTTCCTCATGACTGAGGGTTATGACTCCTAAGGGCTCTCTTGGGCAGATACATCGTGGTGGGCGCCCAGGTTCTTCCACGGAAGACACGTGTCCTCGGATATTGTGGTCCTCAAATAAGTCGGTTTCTTCACGATGTTTTCCTTCACCGTTAAGCGAGTGAAAATCCATACAACTTGAAAATACAAGTCATTGGTGTAGGACCGGATTCAACCATTGTACGTCTGGATGAAAAGCAGACACAAGAACCACTGAGCCACACTCGCTTACAAGAAAATTCTAAGTAATTTCAAATTGTAAACTAAGCAGAATGTATGGAAAGTTGAAACCATTTTAGCAAATTAGAAGTGTCTCAAAATAAGTAACTAAATAGCTGGTAAGTTAGTAGGTAGGTATATTGATATAGATACCTAAGAACAGAAAAAAAATGAAAAATGATGAAAATGGTGGCCTTTTTCTGGCTCAACGTATCAGCATTGCCATCCAGCGTGGTAATGCGGCCAGTATGCTGGGCACGCTGCCCTCTGGTAGTGGGCTGGAGCACTTAGATTATCTTTAGGCTTTTCTAAAGATTTTCTAAGTGCCCCTATTTGTAGTAGTTAGAAGTAGTATGTTTAGTTTTTCTTCCCTTGTTTTTATATTTTATTATTGTAAATAAAGTTTTATAAAAAGAACAGAAAATATATCAAAGGGTTTTTCCTCCGTGACTATAAGCTTGCTTAACTATTTTATTTAATTATTAATTGTACCTACCTAATGATAATTTTCGGTATGCATAATTTTTTAACCTCTATAGGAATATTTCCTTAAATTGCGTCCAAAAACTTTAAAATACAAATAAGACACTAGATATAGGATAACACTAGTACAAGACCTTACTACATAAATTTATACATATTGAGATGGACGTCTGTTAGTTTGGCAGATATCGGCAGTCAGCACACGTAAGGTTACACTCTAGTGCACTTGATTTGGTCTAGCCTTGTTTATGCCTACATATATCTAGGTATTGATGTATGTAACTGCATATCGCTGCAATATTCAACGATATGTTAGCGATTTTGTTACTTTGAATTTCATTTAGTTGCTATGTACTTAGGTCTCATAAATCACTCTAAGTCCTTCTTATCGAATGAGAGTGGCCATCTCTGGTATCGAGAGTTTATCAAGCCGAGAGCCTCTGACATGGCTTTACGACTGCCGTACTAGACAAATAGTTGAGATCTATAATTTAACTTGTCATCCGACCCAAGGAGGCCCATAATGGAATGCTACTATTCGGTCACCCATCCAAGAACTGACCGCGTCGACCTTAGGTCCACTAGTATGTACAAACTATACAATAATATCATTATAATTTACATGTAGGTATGTATAAGTTGTCTTAAAATTAAGGATACTAAAGCATCTAAGCTTCCTCCTCCTCCTTGCGTCGTAGTCCTCATTACTGAGGGTCGTGAATCCCCCCATATAGCATCTAAGCTTAATAAATAGCAATGAATGGTAAGAAGGTAAATTATTTGTGTCGATCATATAAAATAACTTGGCGCCAACTTATCATAACCCAGACATATTAAAAAGTCGACTCCCAAACAACAAACTAATTGTTTTCTCAGAAGCAAAGCCGTTACCGTCACCGGGCGGCGACGTCTAAATAGACAATATGACCCAGAGACTCCTGTTCAGCCTGTCTATTAATCTACCCTACATTTTTATCTATTTTTATATATTTAATATGTCATTTTTTTACACGAAATAGGCTTACGTTTGACTATAGCCTGTATAGTAAATAATAATAATAGCTTACGTTTGTCATATGAATCAAGTAATCTTTATTTACGCAAAAATTGACGCTTGCCTACAACTCTGTTTTCCTTTCTATTTACATGGTCAGTTAACAATAAAATACAATACAATACATTTATTCATAATTCCATTATTACAAGTCATACATTTAAGTCAGTTACATGTCAGTCTATTAGATATCTATCACTATAGTTATTTTATATATCACATTTCTGGTACCTTGAAAAATGTGTCAAGGTCATAAAATTGCTGCTCGAGCAGCCAAGCTTTAAGCTTGGTTTTAAAGCGCGCGGTGGAGGGTACATCACGCACGGTAGCGGGTAAACGGTTGTATACCGCGGGACCCATAACGTGCTTACCTTTGATAGATCACGATTCAGATGCATTTTCTTACCGAAATGTAACAATCTTTATGATATTGACAGAAAATTTACTTAAATATTAACTTGATAAACAATTGCGAACTAAGTTTGTATCTTGAGCCAAGACGTGACGAGGCGCAACTACATAATGAGAAGTCTATTATGGCATGATGAAATTGCCGGCGCCCAAAAAGACAAGTCATGACCTGGCGATACTAAGATCCTTATGAGCGCTATCAGCGAAATAAATCATATACTTTACTGCGTTTTAAGTAGATATATCTTAAAGGATTCCTTAGATCTCTCAAAGAAGTACTTGTGGCCGACCTGAGGTTAAAAGATAGACAGATACGGCTGAACGGTCTCTTTGATTGTGCTTCAAATCGGTCACTGTTCTTTACAATCTTTCTCTGTTTCTGTCTGTATCTCTTTTATTAGTGTTGATAAGCGGGAGGTTTATGATTGAATCACGTTCGTGAAGTTATGAGTTTTGATGACAGTGGTCTTTTGAAAGAGTGTATGCAAAATAACAACTATTAATTGAGTGTCACTTGGTATAAATAATATCAACAGGAGCTGTTTTGGAACCTAGGGAGTAAACACCTTTAGACCATTAGACAGGTTGACCGCCCCAGATACCGCTGGAAAGACTAGGTGGAGAAAGATTTGTCTCCGCTCGAAGCCGCTGAGTGGCAGGAAGTGGCACAGGGCAGAGATGAATGGCGGGCGTATTTTGGTGTCGGAGGCCAAGATCCGATTTGGGTCGTTGAGCTTGAACCAACCTAGTTAGTTATTTAATTTACCGTTTTTTATTACTATGGTCAAGTGCGAACCCATTGCTTGTAAAAAAACTAGATTTTGACAGTTCTGGATTGTAGTTCGCATAGAACAAAGCTTTTGGTGGTGAACTAAAGTTTTGCCGTCCTTGCATTAAATGTAGAAGTTTACTCCACTGAAATTCTTTAACTACTTTTTTGGAATATGTATGACACAAAAAAATTTGAAGTTTAACTTACTATTAGTGTCATAATGTGGCTTTATTGCTAAGTGCGATCTCTTCCAGCATATGTACAGCATTCTATGATGTTTTCTTTGACCAATCAGGTAGCTATTCAGTAACTTCACTCCAGTTTCGGTCTCGCCCACATTGCAAACATAAACCTCATTCTTAAAATTGTTAATCATCAGTATTATCTTCCTACGCATTGCTTTTATGTGCCTTTCTGTCGATTTTTCGATGTCAAGACATTAATTTTAGTTCAATTAGTATTTGAAGGTAAATTCTTTTAAATTTAATGTTAACAAATCGTTTTGTTTAGAAAATCAAGCATGGGCGACGCAACGCGTAGTTTTGTTTAAATAAAATTGCATTTTAATTAGGTAAGTTATGCGACAGTTTAGGTAAATACAAAAAAAAAATGTGACAGAACTAGACCTAGGAATGCTTTTTACACTGGTTATTCCAAAACAAAAAAAGGTTTTCAGGTTTTTACTTTGAAATAGCAATAAGTACTTTAATTGTATATCAACAAATAAAATACATTACTTAGGCCTATTTTTACATGTTATATTATGTTAAATGATATGAGACATGCAAAAATTAGCCGACTAAATATTAAATATCAAAGTAAAGTTCAGTACAAAAATGGACTAACATCTATGTAACTTTCCACAGTTACAATTACTAATTGTTACTTTATAAGAGTGGTCTCACCTAAGTCAATTGTCCCTTCAGACCACTTATGATTTGGAGTGCCCAAAATTTTGCCCTGAAGTGCTTTGATACTTCGCACCCCTGCCTAAATTCTATTTGAATTCACGATAAGCAGCGGTTATTGGTGACAAATTTAAATTAAATTTCAGATTTGCGGTGGGAGGGTAAATTGCGACACCATATTATTAATTTAAAATAAATAAGAAAAAAATAAAAAAATAATGATAAGCACTTTATAGCGACTAGGTTCTTTTGTTTAAAATAAGTGTTTATATTAAGTAAAGGATGATTAACCTTAAAGACATATGATTCCTATTTGGCATCATAGGTATGCTTTTAGTATGACTAAAATCATGTCGCTAAGTGAGTTTGTTTTAATATTTACTTATTTATTCATTTATTTATTTATTTATAATGGTACACAAAACAGAATGTGTTTCCAAATAAGCTAAGTATACATTCAAAGCTGGTTTTGATCCAGAACAAATTCCTAAGATAAGTGTACACAGCTTGAACAACATAAATTTATCATTGTGTTGCGTTCATACAAGCATGCCTATGTAAGTACATACATATATATGTAAATCTACTACTTTTATTGAGTAATATATGCAGATAGATAACCATTTATGCCAACCAATGGAATCAAAACAAAAAAATTGCAAATTTTCCTTGAACTAAAAGAGCTATAGGTTTCTCACACTATACCACCGGAGAATAAACTCCAATGGCATAATTAATAAGATCCCGTCGCTAATTAAACTTATTCGAAGACCAGAAAAAAAGATTCAAGTCTCATCTACGCGCGCAAAGAAAAAGCAAACTTAATTTTAAGGTTATAGAGTAGAAATTCGCAGCGATGCTAATTTATAAATTTACGTCACTTCAGGATTTTTAGCGCCAGGGTAGGTTTATGGAGACAGTTTGAGGACTAATTAAAGTAATCGTTAAATATAGGGAGCTCGTCAATCAATGGCCGACTGAGTTATTGGTGCGGAGAAACGTGGAGATGATAAGAGGTTTGGCTTGGATATGGTATATTTTCTTATTGGATATCTTCTTTTTGAGTCGTTTTTCCTCAGGAATGAGGGTCGTGACTCCCCCGCAGAATCAATTCGTTAGAGGAGTTCTTTTGGGCAGATACATCCTGGTAGGCACCCAGGTCCTTCCACGGAAGACACAAATGTCCTCGAATATTGTGGTCCTCAAACATGGCGGTTTCCTCACGATGTTTTCCTTCACCGTCAAGCGAGTGAAAATCCACACTTAACTTGAAAATACAAGTCATTGGTGTAGGGCCGGATTCGAACCAGGGTGTCTGGATGTAAAGCAGACGCTGAAACCGCTGAGCCACACTCGCTTTTTTATATAGCTTATTGGATATAGGTGCCAAAAAAATAATGAAATAAGTATATATTTTTTTCTTCAGTTTCCATTATAAAGACACATGGAACTTTATGTAGACTTAGACGTGGTCTGGTCCGATTTCAAACCAACAGACGCTATCAAAAAACTATTTTGAATAAGAAGATAAAAATGGTTTCTGTAAAATTTTCAAAATATTAAAAAACTACACACATCAAGACATGACTAGTAGCCATGTTATGTAGGTATATGATATTTTATCAAGAAATGTAGCCAGCTAATTACCACATCCATGCTTTCTTAGCAGTTGAAAAGCAAGAGCTAGGCTTTTTGCGACGCTATCCGGCCAGCGACGTGTCATCGAACTTATTGCCAAGGTTGTGGGGCTTTACCCGACCTTTAAAGGAGGTTGTATGTTTGGTGAGTGTATTTGTCTTATATTTACAGCTTAGTTATCGGAATGGATAATACAGTAAGCTTAATTAATGTACACTGTAATAAAGCTAGATTTTAAAACTTTGTCATCGTCGTGAAAATAGAATGAGCATTGAGCAAACAATTCAGTTTATTATTTTGTTTTTTTAGCTTCAATAAAAAATAAGATATTGAATCAGGCGTTACTTTGCGGAAATCAATAAAAAACCTACTTACACAAATGTGCGTATAGTCGTATACAAATAAATAAATTTTTTTTCCGGGACCAGTCACACGGCGCTATCTACCCCCAAACTAAACAAATACTAGGTACTCATTTTAAAAGAGTACACATCAAAATCAAGTTTCTCCCGCGCAAATTGTAAAAAAATTGCCAAACCACCAATTGAAAAGTGAAGCCCCGCCGCTGTAGCAACGGTACCTGTAATTAATCAAAGGGCCTCTAATCTGCGGTCTTCGACATCATACATGATAGAGGCCTCATTATAAGACTACTTACTTACTAATGTGGCGCTGCGACCCTGGATCATAGCCTCCGACACAAAGAGACGCCACTCCTCTCGGTTCTGCACTATCTTCTGCACTGCCTCATTATAATAGAAGAAATATAATTCAACATAACTAAGACTGGTCTGAATGCTCATTGGTCAAAACAGAAGATAAAATGATTAAATTAGAGATAAGAGTGTGTATAGGAGAGAGGCGTATTGGGTAAAGTTCGGTCGCAAATCAAGAGGAATTTATTCTGTTACGATGACAGTGCCATGTGCACATAAGCACCATTTTGTTTTTCACGCCTAGACAAGAGATCGTTCAGGAAATCAGACAACTTCTGAGCACAACTCAGAATGTCAGCGCTACATTATAACTAAGTCATGTATCATGCAAATTCCTTCCATCTTTTTATTTATTACCTATTCGACTTGCTATTAGCTGTCTACTTCACATACCTAGCAAGTTTATTATCATTTTTAACAGACTTCAAAAATAGGAGGTTATCAAGTCTGCTGATTTTTTTTATCTCTAGACAGGGCTCTAGAGATAGGTGTCTCTGGTTAACTTTGCCTGTAGTTTCCCTTTGGTACCTAAAGGGCTAGGGAGCCCCAAAACTGCGTTTAACTCATCCACGTAATGGAATGTTTCGGATGAAGATAACTGTAACTGATTCGGGTATTTAGGAACTCGGTTAAATTGATGTGGCAGAGTTATGATATAGTGACATCTAGGTGGAATGAGGGAACTGTTTGTTAATGAATATTTATTAGGATTTATATATTGTTAAATCAGTACATACTTTAACCATAGCTAAGGTAAGTAATTTAGATACTCATTCTATGTAAAGTCTGAATTTTAAATATTTTAATTCCTTTAGAGTACTTATAAACTAAAGTCACTTTCCGCGTTTGTCTGTATTTATACTTAAACTTTTAAAACTATACAACGGGGTTTGATTATGATTATGATTTGACGCAGTTTTTTTTTATACATGGAGTGATTCAAGAGAAAAATAACAACTAAGTAAGTAAATAACTAAAGTACAAATAACTAATTATATACAATATCAATAAAGTGTATTATCATACAAAACACCAACTGAATGGATTATCTACAACAAAATGTAAATCATAACCACGCGATAAGATAGAAAAGAAAAAGTCCATGTTATACGAGAGCCAACGGAATGAAAAATTGTAACAACATCGACATCCATTGAACAACTTTCTTAGCACTTTAATGGTGTTGCCAGCACTAATTATAATTGACATAATTGACATAATTGTTGCACACACTTTATGTTAGGGTTGTCATGTCTTAGAAAAGATTTTTCTACTGTTTTTGTAGACTAATATTTAATAAGTACGTAATAAGCTTTTTTATTATGATCTTTACAAATCACAGATACCGGAATACATCATAGATATATCCGGAAACATTTTGAAATTGCGGGTAGGCAGCTAAAATTAACCATTTTTTAAAAACTGAATAAAAATTATCTCTCATAAAAAAATCAATTAATGATATTAGCGAATTCACAACCTCTAAAATGAGTTATCTTTAAAGAATAGAGCTTTACATAAGAATTGGCATAACTAGTTACAACTACTTCCCTACATAAAAAAAATAGTAACAAAAATATAATGCATCTAAATTTCTACAAAGAAGTTACAGCAAATCTCGTTCTGCCTTTTACTGTTTTGCCAAGACATTTCTTAGCTAAGTAAATAATTTACTAACAAATTGTATCTGTCAACAACCATAGATAGCACAACTGGTAACACAATTCTTAATCTGTCAAATTAATAACGACTTTATTTTTACTACAATAGAGATAATTTTCCTTTGCACATTACAGTGTTGTACATACATTTTAATATGCATGGTTCTAAGAAGCGCGTTTTCAACCGTGTTTCCGTTTTGAAGTTGCATTGGAAATCATTAATAGGCAATTTTACACGCTAATCGTAGTAGCGTTATTTTATGTCATTATTTAATTGGAGGATGGATTTCTTTGATTTTATCCAGAGGAAAAATACTTAAATAAATGGCACACTATCTCAAGGTCTGTGTTCGAATAAAACTCAAAAGTGGAGCATGATGTCCCAGTCAAGTATTTAAATCTTACTTTTATTCTCTAATTATGTCAACTTTACGTCAATTTCGCGGAAAATTTATGAAGACATACTTAGCATGATAATCAATATTTTGCCACTACAATCTATACTAATATTATAAAGCTGAAGAGTTTGTTTGTTTGTTTGTTTGAACGCGCTCATCTCAATAAATTCTTTTTGTGTTGGATAGACCATTTATTGAGGAAGGGCTTTAGGCTATATAACATCACGCTGCAACTAATAGGAGCCAAGAAACAATTGAAAATCCTAAAAAAATCGGGGAAAATTATTCATCTTTGAGGGCTTCCGTTGCGTGCGCTGCGAAAACGGTTCAAGTCGTGGGTAACAGCTATAATTTATAAAGCTGTATGATTGTTTGTGTTTTGAGGTTGCTTGCAAAAATAAATATAATGGCCAAAATAACTATTCCACGCGGACGAAGTCGCAGGCACAGCTAGTTGCTAATATGTATAAGAACTTAGCTAAATGTGACATGTTATAATGATAGGGCAGCACAAATTAATATTAATCTAAATGTAACACAGACTAATAAAACTAAAAGTAGTAGAGGAAAAAAATTTACAAAATTTCCTCTAAAAACCGCAAAAGAGGTGACGGAAAAGAGGTTTTCCCATTTTATTCCACCTTTTTATACATAGGTCGGCCTGAGGCGTTGGTGTTCGCAAACGTGACACTTGCTTACCTATTCCCCTTGACTAGAACCTCTTTGAGACGACTAGGCCACTAAACTATGAAGTATTTAGCTTTGAATTTCGACAATTTGATTTTGATTTGGTTTGCTTTGTCTTTGATTCTGTTGAGGTTTATGCATTTGTTTTTTGTTCGTCTTGTTTTTAAAAGATGACAAGCTAGCATTTAACTTGACTTGCACTTCTTAATATGCACTAAAAATATAAGTACCTATGTATTGTATTTTTTTTTCTTATGCAATTAAAGATTCATATATTTTTCTTTGATTAATCTTTATCTGATAAATTAATTCCGAAAATGCAGTATCAATTTCCATTTATTAATATTATGAGCCGGTATTTAAGTCGTTTAAGGGTACATTTACTTTTATTCAGCAATTAAACATATAATTTAGCTCAATTTACTTCTACCTATAATAATACCAAACGATTATATTACCTTATTTGAAACAATAGGTGTATAACTCCTCACTGAATGCCTTGTACGGCTTAAAAAATATAATGTTAATTAATTTAAATTACTCTACCTGACTTTAAGTAGGTAACTTTTGCTTTTTAATGAGCCGTTAGAATAGGGTTTACATTCTAGACTTGTCTTGTCCCTTATCATTCTTTAAAATCTGAGTTCAGTTGTTTATAAGAAACTGCCGATATGCTAATTCGACGCATTCGCATTAGAAATTGTTCATTCGAGTCACAAAGTAGCGGAATAGCTAATGAGAGATCGAATTTTCTCACTTTCGAAAGGATAATTGTAAAGAACTTAACAAGTCTGTGGCAGAAATTTTGCTCAATTTCATCATAATTGTGGGCTCATAACGTAAGACAGTTCCACATTTTTCTTACAACTGGCAACATTGTACCAATTTAGACGATTTTAGACGTTAAAGGAACGGGATATAATATAAAATCCCAGCAAAATTTTTTGTACTATATCAATTCGTATATTTTACGCTTGGACACTCGTCACGCATTTAACGATACCTATTCTACGAATATGAGAATTTTTCATAGATTTTATACAGAAATGTTGCACGCCAGTCAAGCGAGATTTGTGGGCTTCAATCATTTTTGCAATTTATTATGAATCTAGTTTTTATGCAAGTGTGATACATTACAGCGAGTGAACTTTATGACAGACCATAGTGTTAGATGTCAGAATATGGACACATTATGATAACAAACTATTAATATGATGGATGTTGCACATAAATTACCCGTTATTTCTAGGTATATTTTACCGGGCATTAATACTTACTTAAACGCAATCATCAAATAAATTGCCCGCCACATTATGACCACCCAAGTTTGGGCCAATCTAGTTATCAAGAGTTATCAATGAAAATAATTAACAACACCTTGATAAGAGCCATTATCGGGGTTCACATATCATATTCCTTGCGTGGTAGCCGCGCCTACTATCCAAGATGGCCGCCTGACTTTGGCATGTTCAACTAAAAAGTGTTGCCATTTTTATAAACTTCTTTTTTACTTTACCTTTACGCTGCGTCATATTTGGACCAGTCCCAAAAATATTTGTTATTCTATTTCATATGTTTTGTTTGCTTTGTAGATTTTATGCATAAAATTATGATACAAATATAATACAATTTTGAGGTAATAACAAAGAATTAATTAATTGTGTGTCTCCTTTAGACCTCATTTCATTTAATCGACAATATTTTTTAATTTATTTATGTAGGTACCTAATGTACCTATCTAGTTAAAGTAGGTAGGTATTGGGCAGGCGATAAGAACTAGATTTTAGTAGTTAATGGGTCTTATTACAAAACATGGTTTAACTATTAGTCCAGAACTTTGAAATATGCAGTCTGTTTTTGTTGTTCAAAATTTATTACCTTCTCTCATAATAATTAAATTGTCAAAATGTAACCAATGACAAACCAACGTCCCAATTAGAAGTTGACATTTGATTGTTTGTATGTGATGTTTAAACAACAACTTGTAAAGATAGTAAGACTAGTTTAGAACCCCGGATTAACCTGAATAACACTACGGCGCGCTTTTCTTATGATCTTGAAATGGGATCTAAGTAATTTGCTCATATTAAACAATTTTATCACCTTTAACGGAACATCTATAAGCCAATAAAAAATGTAAGAAAAGAAATTAAACTTATCGCCTCTAAAAATAAAGTTCATAATTGGATAAAACATAATTCTCACAAAAACTAGTTCATATTAACAACGAACATGACATTTTATCAACTAATGTAGCACAAATGGTGTTGGACTGACCTTATGGAGGTACGCAGGGATATTTTTTACAGACTTTGTATAGGGCTATCACAAACTATCCATTGGTATATTTCCTAAAATAATAAAGCAACTATGATTTTTTTTTAACACTAGTGGGTGCTCGCGGCCACGCTCGCATTAAGAAGTAAAACTTGCATCCCCTATTCCACCCCTTTAAAAGTGGCATTTTCAAAAATTCTTTCTTAGCTGATGCCTATTGCCTACGTCATATCATCTACCTACCTTCATTCCAAATTTCAGCCCAATCCGTCCAGTGGTTTGGGCTGTGCGTTGATAGATCACTATATCAGTCAGTCAGTTAGTCACCTTTGAGTTTTATATACTTAGATAGTTTGAGGTGTCATTATTTATTTAAAAATAGATAAGCAAGCCAAAAAGTATAAGACATAAGGTCTTGCTTATATTTCGGGTCGGGTTTTAGGTTATGAATTAGGTACCTACTTTCTAGTAGGCACCTATTTCCTATTACTATTTCTATAGTAATCCCAAAAGTGATTGCGTCATCACATTAATCTTACAGGATCTATGATAGACCGTGTAAGAGGCCTTTAGGACGGTTTGAAAACTCTCCATCAGATTTCGCTTGTCCCATAGGAGTTTAGATCAAGTTTTTTTATATTTTTTTTAGTTTTGCTTCAAAAAGATTGATACCTGTGAAGCATTTGCCGAGGAGGTACATCATGGACCTCAGGAATAAGAAAAGCGATTCAAAAATGAGGTCGTATAGATATACTACTTTTGTAACTTAAGGAGGTCGTATAGGTCCTGTTTTAAACTTTTTCTATCACCAACCCTGCGGAGGTTCTATTTATTTTACAGCGCCGCGTTTGCGTGACAAACGGCCCTTGTTATGTGATAATGTAGTATAATTAACACTAGTAACCGCCCTGCCAGTGTTAGAAACACACACTTCTATAAACCTCACACTAGGACAATCATCATACCTATTATAATAGCGAATAGAATAGCGTAAGTAGTAGCTTATTTTATATGGTACACTAGCTTTTGCCCGCGGCTTCGCACGCTACTATATATATATAATATAAACCTTTGTCTTGAATCACTCCATCTATAAAAATAATTACAATTTATCAAAATCCGTTGTGTAGTTTTAAAGATCTAAACATACAAACATAGATATTTGTACATAGATACAGACAGACAGGGGAAGCAACTTTGCTTTATTCTGTATAGTTAGTGTTAGTAATAAACTATGTTACATTGACGTTACCTACTTTATGCTTGTAAGAAGAATCGTTATGTACTTGTATCAATTATTTTTGTTTGTCTTAACGTTAATGTACAAAAAATATGTATATTTTGCCGGACTTTTTATTTTTTCGGAAAGTCAGCGGATATATAATAAACAAATTTTGTCGGGACATTTCACATAACAATCTAGGCCTACTAAGGAAACGCTTGCTATCACATTGTCATCCTTCTGTATGGTTCTGCCGAATATGCCTACAAACCAATTTATTATTTCTATTAACTACAAATTCATGAATAAAATTGAAGTAAAATACAAACATATCCAATTTTTTTATATAGTTATTGTATCACTGTAAAAACCAATGTTTTTTATACGATAAATCGAACATGGCTCATAATAAGACTAAACTAGAATAGTTATGAGCTACTTTCCCAAATCAAATAACTCTTTAACAAAAAACATTGATGGAGTAAAATTGATATTTGTAACCAATAAGTGCTCATTTTGAAATAGATTCTCTTTAAAGCTTACTACATAACACGCATGGGTTATTACTTTAATAGCATAATTTTATTGGCATATAGCATGGTATCATTTTATACCAAGTCTATAATTTACTTGAGCCTGCAAAGTAAGCAGTTCTGCTCAAACCTAGGAACTAGCGATTTCTAGACGTGGCACTTCCAACTTTCTTTCAAAGTTTTCTAGTTTACAGGTTTTTTTTTTAATCTCAATGTACTGTAGTTTTTGTCTATGTAAGTAATAGTTAATATAAATTAAAAGACTTGAAAGTATGAGCATAGAGAATCACTTTCATAATAGATGCGTCATTTTGACGTTTCTTAAAATCGACAATATTGTTAACATCTATTTATGTAATAATAAAACATGTTAATAGTTACTGGGTCTAACTATATTTCTCTTTTATGCCATATATATCTGTAAATATTTTAGATACATAATTCGTTCGGAATCAGAGCTAATAGGACTCTACTACCGACTAAAATCTACCACGGAATCCCTTCCCAGAGTTCCCAGCAAGGACGGGGCATTCGAGAGAATGGCGTCCGCTAATTCTTTACTCTACCTAGTCACATCTAGCACAAACTTTATGTATTCATCGGCCATTTTAATTTGAAAATCAAGACATCTACGAGTACTCACTGGGTGGCAAATTGCTCCCGTAGTCGAGTTTATGACAACCAAACTGGTTCCAAAGCCGGGCCTGGCTATGTGATGATTGGAAGAGATTAAGAAATGTATTCTTGGTTAATGTGGTTCATATCTATTGAGGGTCGAACCTGGACGGGAGCCTACAGTAAATTGGTATTTTAATATTCGTAGAAGAGAGGATCGAATAAACAAAAAAATTACTTACCTATAGTTACATAAACATATTATACATATTGATTGCAAAGCTTTACATGGTAAATAGTAATACATTAATCATACATAGAAATTAAGGCTCTGACTTCTGCTGTAGTTGTCAACTGTGTTTCAGAAGGCAATGTCTACACTAGGTTACACACATATTGTATTATATATGATATTTACTACCCATAACACACAAGTGTTTGCATAGTGTAGGGCTAGATGGCGCTCTGTGAACTGAATGTGGGTAATATTTAAGTGTTTTTAGGTACATTTTATTTAGTTAAATGAAGATGATGGGAATTTTATTTAGTTAAATGAGGATGATGTAATGGGAGGGGTGCGTGGATCGGACTACCTTCACGTTGGGTAAGCCCAACTAATTTCATCTCTCCATATGGGGATTTGGGGTTAGTTGGGGAGGCCTGGTGCACCCCGTCCACAGGTTAGTAACTTCCACAGTCCGGTGGATCTTGCTAGCCTGTGTCCAAATGTCCGATCGAGTGGGGGCCCTCGCCTATACCTCTCCTTGGAGAGGGCTGGTGTAGGGCCCGGGGCGTGGAGCTCGCCGCACCTCGCGGTGCAGGCGGAGCTGGGTGCTCGTTCGGAGCACCCGAGGTGGTCGCCGAGAGGCGAGAGGAGTTCGGTGTACCGGCCGAGTAGCGGCGACACGGGAACCGAACTCCGTGCGCAGAGGGCGCATTGGAGGAGGGCGGCCGCTTTGGCGTGCGACTGCCTGACTCCTGGGGGCTCTGGGTGGCAGGTCGGGGAACCTGTTGCCCTAGAATGAGTCCCCACAGGATGCACGACGTGTCCCGTGTTCTGACACGTCGTCCATTGAGGGTTGAGCTGAAGCTCCCCGAGGCGGGGCCCGATGCCGGGCCAGCATCACCAGGGCTGCGGATGTATGCATCGCGCTCTCGTGGCCCTGGACCAACGATGCGGAGGTGGAACACCCCAGGTTTTTAGTGGGTATGCCGCCCTTATGGAGTGGGGCGGAGACTCCCACATAAACATCCGCCCTCCCCGGGGTTTTAGGGTGGTACCTGTAATAGGTTTTCCTGGGCAAAAAAAAAAAAAAAAAAAAAAGGATGATGTAATGGGAAGAAATCGGGCATGGTGATGATGATGATGAATGTTGTTTGAACGTTAAAAAAGCAGATAATGTATATTCGACGATATGGATAACAACATAATGAAAGTAATATTATAGTAGCGAAACAATAAGGTTTATGTATTTTTTTTTTAATTGGAAGAAAATTGGAACTTGGACAATCTCCGAATATGGAAAAAAAGTAATAAATAATTAAGTACATATTAAGTACTTACTTACTATTAGGTATTAAAGTTAAAACAATGTCAAGGATATATCTGAGAAGATAGCCCTAGTGTCAATAGTAATTAATAAAATACTCATAGTCAACTAAACTCCACTTTGTAAGGCAAATGTCTAGATAATTTGCCGCTATGACAACGGGAATTGCAAAACCATGTTGATTTTCTGATAAAGTGCGTTACACTGGTGATGAAAAATATAATTGACATAATTGTTTAGTTATGTAGTTATGCATAAGTACTTATAAATTATATCTATATTTTCATATACTTATGTAACTATTTAAAAAAAAAAAAAGTCTTTTTACTTAAATGAGTACTTGTTGCGAGGATAAAAACATCTATTAATAATACAATCTAGGTATAGTAAGTACTTACTACTCAGATACCTACTTTGTTAACTTAGCTAAGTAAGTTACTTCATATGAGAGTGGTAAATTTTAGTGTCAAGCGTTATCAAACCATTCTTCACCTAACTAACATGCTCTTTTGATGTAAATAAATGAAATAAAAAATATCATTTATTTACATTCCACAAGTACCTATACCTATACCAAAAATGGGATCCCTGCCGCACAGCGACAGTATGGACGGTGTGCTGATTTTTTGTAAATATCTGTTTTTTTGTAAGTTTGAGTAATTTTTGTTTATAAATTACAAGAACTAGATCAACAGAATGAGGCTATGATATCACACATGTAAGTACTAACTTACATCTTTAGGTAAAATCTAGATATTTTTTCTTCCATCGAGATTTCTGAGCAATCGTGTCATAAAGAGTCGAGGACCAAATTAAATTACCCACTTTATGAATCAGGTCTGTAATCACAAGAGCGTTTAAGTTGACTTTTTGTCGACATCTTCATTCATTAGCCGCAAACTGTTTGGGCCTTCAACTGGACCGCATTTAAGTAATGAATTACAAGATTTACTTTTACTTTTTGCGTCGCCAATAATTGGCGATAATATATTTAATTCGGCTTACCTAAATTTGTCTTAGCGTGGGTAGCCGTTGAGAGAATGCGAGTCTTTTGTTTTAACATTGAATCACCTTGTGTTTTGAATCATTTGGTGTTTTAAATTTAAAGTTGAATGAGCAAAAGTATGCACGTGAGAATTCAATTCGAATCAAGATCTTTCCGTTCATGAGACGGGACGCCATACCTATTCCTACGGCTGCGACACAGAATACAGAACTTGCTACGCTACCGACAGTTTTTTTTACACTTACTATGACAGTCAATTCAGTCTTATTTTACCCAAAATTGGTCCGAAAACAAATGCACTCAGAGAGGAAAACTTTAACCGGGACATTTTTCTTTCAAAGGATTCGAGGTGGTTGGCGCCTCTTACAAAAAAAACGTCTGCCACTTTTGCTCTTCAGAGTTTTCTTTTTTGGGGAATTTCACTCGGGCTTTGATGTTTTCAATGTTGCCCTCCCGAAAATTTCCGTTTGTCGGTGGCCCCTCTCCAAAAAGTTTGTGTCAATGTATTTTATAAAGTTTTCTATTAGGTTTCCAGGGCGGATCGCTTTTTTTGTTTGCATTGTAAATGTAAGTACATTTATACCTACTGCCGTTAAAAGCCCTACATTTTAAGTGGAATAAGATAAGGAATCAAAGTCAATTCGTGTTTGATATTGATCTTTCTTTAAACTCAAGTAACCAGTATAAAATATTCAACTACTTACTTAAATATAACTTATCAAGAAAAAAAAACGAATATCTCAAAATTTCTTAAGTCAAAGCAGTTAGGCCTACAAATCATAATTACGCTCAGTTATTTTTACGGTCTCAACAAAAAAATTGCGTGCGGCCGATTTTGTCCAGTTCTAATAAATTTGTCCACACAAAAATGCGTGGTCATAACACCATTTTACATTATGAAATTATGTAGGTAGGTAAATGGTAAGGCTTATAAAACTTAAGTCTGAGTAAGTACTAGAATAAGCATAAGAGAACTAATATTGGCATTTTACCCGTATCTTACTGCCTTTTTGCAAAATTTAATCAAAACTTTATTTTTGATTTCTTTTACAACCTTTTGTTATTATTACATTTCGTGGTTCCGTTTTTTGTCGGAAACAAAGTCGAGTTGAAATCTTATCGTAATAGGTATTTTAGTACTTATCCCATAATAGCAACAAAATTTCAATAATTTAATCAACATTTTTTCTAATTTATTTTATAATTAACAAAATGCGACAAATATTCAAGACAAAAATGCATGAACGCCATAATGCACCATCATATTTTTTAATAATATTTACTTAGTTTGTAAAGAATGAAACAAGACATTAAATTCGCGCCAAACATTTCCCATATTTTTTTGTTCGTATAAAATCCTATATTCAACCATGAAATGCGTTGTTTAATCCAGAGTTTGATGGCTGCGTTATAATTAATGCACGGACATGAGGCCGACGGAAGCGCGGATTTGGCAAAAAAATACGCCTACACTCGCTAGCAACGCCGGTGCAACGCTTCTAGCTGTT